>PUHP01000023.1:74614-90376 GCA_006783085.1 Colletotrichum shisoi | reverse complement strand
AGATATAGGTAATATATAGCTAGGTAGAAACCTCTCTTATCTAAAGCAACCTGTTAGAAACGCCTAGCCTAGGCTCTAGCCTATGTTAACTAGCCCCTTAAGGAATAGAAAAGGATCCTCTAGACTGATAAGACTTAGGTCCTTAGAGGCAACTATAGGAAGGTCTATGTAACTAGGAGGGCTGAGGAGGAGCTAGACCTAACCTACATTATCTAGAGGCCTAAGAGAAGGTAAGGCTAGATGTTCTAGGGGTCCTTTGTAGGTAGTATAAAGAGCCTAGGTATAGTATAGGATATAGAAAGCTAGGGTACTATTATAGCTAAGTCCTATTAGCAGCATATTATCCCTCTTATCCATAGGTTTATCTCCCTACTAGAGGCAGGGCTAGAGGGTAGGCTAGAGGGTAGAAGGATTATCCTTATGCAGGATAGTACCCCCTCTTACTCAGCAGCCAGCACTCTAGAGGAGCTAGCTAGCAGGGGTATAGAGGTTATAGACTTCCCCCTATACTCTCCAGATCTTAACCTAATAAAGCTATACTAGAACTAGATAAAGGACTATATTTAGCATTACTATAGGCATCTATATTATTAGTAGCTATCTTGTAATACCCTCTATAGATAGGTATAGGAGGCATAGGATGTACTTCTAGAGGAGTATTGTAGGCAGCTCCTACAGAGTATAGGACAGAGATGCCAGGCAGTGATTGATGCGAATGGTGGCTATACTAGATTCTGACTTTTGGCTGGGCTGGGCAGCAAAAGAATAGGATAGAACATGTACTGTAAGTCCATTAGTCATGACGTGGCATGTGGGGATAGACATGACAGGGGGCTTTTACTTACCCTTGTGACTAAGTACGTTTTAGGTGTAGGCACCCGCTGCAGTTTCAATCTGCAGGGGGCTGTATGGGCTGTCCAGTGATGTGGACAGAGAACCTGGGGCCTGGAGGGTGCTGGGGTAGGGGGCCACATGGGCTGGCAAGTACATTCTGAATGGCTTCTCTTTCTTTAGGGATCAGCAACAACTATTCTCTATTGTTGTCGTTCGGTTCCGATAGTTGCCCTAACCGCCACTCACTTGGTCTGCTTGATTCAAGGCAAAATTAATTTTCTTGGTTCTAAGATAGCGGCTGTGCATCGATCGCCCATTACATTCCCTAGCTATCCCGTTCCCCAAGCAGGGATATGGAAAGTGCTGCCTTCTACATGTCACCTTGCTCGATACCGTCTACTGCAGTGGAAGAGCAGGTACTCATATGAATAGTGAAGCGTATCAATTTATCTATGGCTGATGATCCCCTTCGCTTTAGCAGTTCGCAACTGATTCCACTTCGTGGGTAGTCATCGAATAACGTCTCCCTCCTTGTCGATCCCGACAAGACCCTCGAGAACGTCGCTGCCAAGTACACCTACGACGCCGCCGATTGCCGATTTGGGCCGATCTCGCCACACTTCGTGAAATTTGAGAGTCTCGTCGCTCGATGCCACGACGATGGTCCCCTCCTTCGCCGTCCGGCTTCGTTTGTGCGCATTCGCTGGTCCTCTGGGGTACGGGATGGCACACAAGGCCCTGGGGCCGCCTGGCCATGCCACAGCGCTGACATTTCGGCAGGACGGCCAGCTGAACACGACTATGCGGCATGGGTGCTCTGTTTGCGCGTAGCCGTGGCTGTAACCGAACGTGGCCGCGATCTCGCGTTTCGTAGTAGACCAGATCAACGCAGTGACTTGGGCTCCTACAACAATCGTAGCCAAGGGTGTGTTCGTCCCGATGTGGAAGAAGCGAATGCACTTGTCGCCCAATCCGCCACCAGTCGCAACGAGACCGTCTTGCCAGGGACAGAAGGCAATGGCCTTGATTGCGGCGTCATGCCTCCAGCAGTGAGTCTCCATCCCATGCCCGAATACCCGGACATCTTGCCCAGAGGTATGAACCGCCCGTGGAATGCTTCCAGCAACATCAGCCTCGGCCATTTCACCGCCTGGGAGAGTGTGAGATGACGTCCCCTCACTTACTCGTCCTTCCCGTCGGCTTGGTCCCGGGTCTTCGGGAGGTGGCGGGCCTCTCTCAGATTTGTTATCGCCTTGTACCGAATTGTGACCTCTACTAGCCGAGGTTGCGCTGCGCTTGGTCAATCGACTCTCCGTCATTCGGTCGATCTCGAAGTGACGGACTGTATTGTCGTTGCTCCCCGACATAAAACTCTGTCCGTTTGGTGACCAGACGAGGGCACAGATCTGCGAGGTATGGGCCGCAATCTTGGCTATCGGCGTGACCTTGCCAAGCCAAGTGTCCCTCGAGACTTCCCAAAGACTGGGCCATTCGACTATGTACTGCAGGATGGTTCCCTGACTGTCGCCGACGAGCAGGTCTTCCGTCGGCACCAAGACGCCCGAATTAAAGGGGTTCTGAGATGGTCTTCTCGTCACGGTTGGCCGCTAGCTGACGCAATCGATTGGAAATGGGTGGTGAAACCAGAACCGCGGTAGAAATTCGTCAACGAAGGACAGAAGACCGAAGAAGCCGTCTTTTCTGCCAAAGGCGAGGATGGCTTTGCCGCCCTGTTTCGAGGAGAAAGACAAGGAGGTCAGGCCGTTTCGTCGCTGAAGCGGCGCGCGGTAGACGGGCTGGGGGTCGTACCACTCTGACCATCTATAGACCGTGCTGCCCAGGGCAACGGCCAAGCATTGACAGGTAGGAGAGTATGCCAGCGGTGAGCGGTAGTAATCGTCCTCAAGCTCCGGGGCTTGGAGAACCCGGTAGGGTGCCGATGGCAGATTGGCCGTTTCCTCCACCTTGAGCGTTGGCCGAAGCCTTGACGGGGTGCCCGAGGATGGATGGCCTATTTGAAGGACTTTTGCTGTCTGGTCGATGTCGAGGGCGTCGGCGAGCCGCCCCTCGTGTTGGTTCTGGTCCTCCTCCTCTCGGGGCCGAGGCCCAAAAAAATGGGTGATTACTCGCCGGCCAGCTCTGGCGTCTTCCGGCGGCGTCTCCCGTTGAGAAAGGTGTAGAACGGACGAAAGGCCGATGGGGATGACGGGCACGACGGTCCCGGGGGGCGGCGAAGGAAGCGAAAGCGGCCGTGCCTTGAGTCGGATTTTGTCGGACAAGGGGGTGTCCACGTCTCGGTAAGGAATATAGCGATGCATGGCTCAGGAGAAGGTGGGAGTATCTAGGGACGGATGGATAGAGGGTGTAAGAAAGGGTAGAGGAGAGGAAACACGCTGCGGTTTACAAACAAGCTACAGAGTACACAACTGCAGTAGACCTGCTTGCAAGCATCGGTTCTTTCCAACCTTATCTAGGTACCTGAGGTACTGAGGGGACAGGGAGTCGCGGTTGGAGTATGTGACTGCCCAGCCTTCCCACCTTTGGCGACCACGAACAGTGGCAGACACAAGAACGAAAGCCTTTTTCTACAATCTTTCCAAGGCACAACATCGTTGTCCGCATTGTCCGCATTGTAGACATTGTAGACATTGTAGACTGCGAAGACACTTACACGCATTGCGGGCCTGACTGATATGGATCTTTCGAGCATGACCCAATAAAGTCATGAATAACGCAATTTGAAGGGAAATTTTCCGACCCGACGTGAATCAGGGTCCCAAAATTGACAAAGTCTTGTTTGGAGGATCATCGTCTTCTTCAGTGCCATGCAAGCACGATCCTTGGTCTTTATATCCGTCTTATGGCTGCAGGCAATGCAGACAGACCATAACAACGACTACCTTGACGTCGCAATCTGCACAAACGCAATTTGCGAATCTGCCAAGATGGGACGAGACCGTTCATAACAGATTGTTCAGCCCTCGAGAAATCCATTGGACCCATCGATGAAGTAAAGGACTGTGTAAGAACGGTATTGAATCCAACCCCGGCCGTCGTTTTTGAATTCTACAATTAGACAAGTACCGAATTCAAGTCTTGGTGTGAAGCAGCCGAGTACCCCCGAGGCTTCAAAGTCATTTCCTTGTCGTCCAGAAGCTCGGCCCTCGGGCTTGACTACCCCAGATACTGGTCGAACCTCAACAAGTGCCTGATCAGCGCCCTGCTTCTCGCACAAGCGATATTCGGGTTTGAAGAGTACTACACGACTGACTGCAAGGAATAATAGTAGTGGGACATCACTAAATACGGGGCTACCACCTGTTCTGTGGCATCTTTCTCCATTTGATAGTTGTCGTTCACCACTTTTGTGGTCTCTTGGAAGGTTCTCGGGTTGACATGCTACATCGGGTGGATGTCGACGTGGAGCCAGTTACCACCAGACGAGACCACAAGAGCATCGACTTGCTTGCCAGGTTTGCAACGGCAGAGTCAGTGAGAGATGCTTTTTGGCCGGTGATAACCGTTATCGCCCATTTCGTTTGTCTCATTTTCGTTTTTTGTCGAAAGCGGTGGGTACTTCGAGGGGTTTTACAGTCAGCAACAGTGTAGATTTCCGTTGGTCTCTGCCAGGGTTGTGATGTGTTTCTTGTGGCTCCCTGGCCTGCATGCTGCCTAGGTTGGCGCAATGTTGACGTTTAAAGAGCTGGGAGCCCAGCACTTCGGAGGCTCTATTTCATATCGACCTGAACTGTCAGACGGTCCATGTTGGCTCGAGTCTGGAATCATCTTTGCGATGTTGAGATAGGGAGGACAGTCAGGATAGCTGCATTTGATTCGGTTTACCGAGATAAAACGTTGCTCATAGGTATGTATGTACGTGCCAGGTAAACAATCTAATGGCTATCGAAGAAGGAGCCAATAATGAATCCATCACCAGGTGTCATGCCTTGCGAAACTTGCCGGAAAAAGATGCGCGACGTTGGACAACGCCCGGTTCACTGGGAGCTCGGGCCACTGGCTAAAACGACATGCTTCCTAAGGTATTCGGCGCCGCATACCTTCTCCCCTAAGGTACGTACCTAAGGTACCTACGTGTAAGGTAGCCAGGGGGTTGATATTCAATGTCACTCTATCAGTACCTAAACCCATGAGACCCCCCCCCCCAGTGGTGGAGAATCCCTGCTTCCGCGCAAGAGCGAACGCTTCCTAACTTTCCCTTTCTGCTTCAATGCCACCCAGAGAGCCCCCAGCGCCTTCACCCGGCCCATTCTCTGGACACATGATCAACCCTGCAGGCCCTTATATGTCTCTCTCTCTTGCTCGTTCCCCTCAGATCATCCCGCTCTCATAGAGGAGCACCCCTCGCATCCCCATGGAAAGCGTAAGTAATTAACCCTCTCCAGCACTTAACAAACCCCTAGCCGCATCGCAAGCTGAAGATGACCGGCATACCAGCACGGCATAGCTCGCACAGCCCGGAAACCACGGACCGAAGCCCAGATCCAGTCCGACCTCGCCAAGATCGAGACACTGCGCTCCGTCGAGGCCGCCCTCCTCCGCGCTGCGCGCCCGTCCGCCGACACCGACACCGACACCCCTGACCTAGACCCCGCCGCCACCCTCGCCCTCACGACGAAGCTCCTGCGCCTGAACCCGGAGCACTACACGGCATGGAACGTCCGCAGGCGCTGCCTAACCTGTGGATCATTGTCAAAACCCTCGCCTGGGCCGTCGCCATCGGCGCCGCCCGCGAGTTCTTCAGCAGCATGCACTCCGCCTCCGTCCTCCGCCGCTGCGTTGCCGTCTTCCTCGGCCGCGACCCGGCCCGCCCAACCGTCCCCCGCGGGCCCGGGGAGTGGGAGGAGTGGTACAACAGTTGAGCAAGCGAGCTCAGTTGAAGATCGAGTCCGCGACGCGGCGGAGGGAGACAACCGAGCGGGAGAAGGAAAGGACGGAAATGCCCACACCACCGACGAGGTCGTCGCGACCCTCAAAAACGAGCTCAACTTCACCATCCCTCTCCTTCTCGAGTTCCCCAAGAGCTATTGGATCTGGAAATACCGTTCCTGGCTACTCCAGAAAGCTGTCGACCTCCTCCCGAGACCGCTGGCCCGCCGCGTGTGGCAAGAGGAACTCGGCCTCGTCTCCAAGATGCTGTCCAAGGACCGCCGCAACTTCCATGCTTGGGGCTATCGCCGGAAGGTGGTGGCCGTGCTGGAGAGCGCAGCCCTCGGCGGCGAGAGCCTTGTCGAGTCCGAGTTCGCGTATACGACCAGCATGATAAAGATGGACTTGTCTAACTTCTCGGCCTGGCACAGCCGCTCCAACCTGATGTCCCGCCTTCTGGAGGAGCGTGGCGCCGACGATGTGGTGCGGCAGAAGTTTTTGGAGGACGGTAAGTCTACAAAAAAGCCATTTCCTTTTTCCCGGTAGAGAGCGGGAGATCCTAGACTGACACGGTCCCAGAACTCGAACTCGTGCGCGAAGCACTGAACGTCGGACCGGAGGACCAGTCGCTCTGGTTCTACCACCGTTTCCTCGTCCAGGACATGACGGAAGGAGACGGCCGGTCCAAGATTGCACCCAATTTGTCACGGGACCAAAGGGCACGCTACGTGCGGTGCGAAATCGATGGCATCAAGGAGCTCTTGGAGGACTACGACGACATCGTGTGGATATACAAGGCGCTGCTGGACTACACAATAGCCTTGCCGAAACTGGAGGGGCGCACCCCCGACAACGGAGAGGTTGCAGACCTCGGGGCGTGGATGGCCGAGGTGCGCCGTTTAGACCCCATGCGCAACGGGCGCTGGGACGATCTCGAGAAGGAGTGCGGCCTGCTCTAGATGACGCACGTGGTACCATGATTTCAAGAGACGGGAGTGTTTCAGCACGAGCGAGCGGGTGCCGCAAAGGATAAAACGGCATTAATGAATTACAGCGACCATGCGCATGCATGTACACGCCCTTTATGAGGACAGCTCTTCGCACATTCCAGTCATGATATTATAGGTAGATATATATGCACAAAACTCAAGCGCTGCATTTGCCCTTGACGAGGCTGGCGTTCTCCCCCACCAGCCCGTCAAAGTAGGCCAGTAGCGTCTCAACGGGGATCATGTTCATGAGGCCCAACGCCGGGTTGGACGATTTGAAAACCTGGCCGCTCCAAAGGACCCGCACGTACCAGCCGCTCTCCCCGACACCGGTCCCCGGTGTGGCTGTGGCCGTGACAGCCGCGGTGGCAGTGGCTGTCGCGTCGATGCAGGAACATGCCGAAGACACAGCAGCGGCGTCACCGTTGCAGTTCGCCGCCCAGGTGGGCAGTGGCTCGCTCCACGACGCAGCGGCAGTCAGAGACGGGCAGAAAATCGACGCTGAAGCAGACTCGCGGATCATCTGCCGTAGGCAGTTGTTCCGGCTACAACCCGGCGCAACTACAACAGATGTCGTGGCCGGCGCCGGCGGGTTCCCTCCATCGACTGCTTTCTTTTTGTACAACTCAAACACGACCTCGGAGCCCATGCCGGGCCAGACCATGTGGTCAAGCTGCAGGATCGATAGCAGGCGGGAGACGGAGCCATCGTGGGCGACGTTGTGGAAGTAGATCGTCTCGCTTTCCCCCTTGATGGCAGCACGAAGACGTGTGGCGAGCTCGGCGATCCAGACGCCCCACGTCGCAACGCTGGCGGCAAGAGAGTCAGGGGCGTCGCGATAGATCTGTGAGTACTCCCAGTGTCCTAGACGGTAGGCGGCATCGGCAAGATCCTGGGTGACGCAGGTGGTGCTGTTGACGCCGTCCACAAGCTTGCACGGCAAGGGCTTGTCGTGACACTGGCGCGCCGAAAGGTTGTCATAGTAGCGATCCAGAGAGGCGTGGAAGCCCTCGTCATCGGCAGGAACGCCCGAGATGTCGTCGAGCGCTTCATACAGCGGGCCGGCGGCGGCAAGATGCTGTGCCCATGCGGCGTTCGAATCGGACTTGATGCGGTTGAAGAGGGAGGCGCCGGCAGGGCAGGAGTACTGCGGCTCGAGGGAGTCAACGCCGGCGGCCTGGATGCTGAGCTGAAGAGAGTCGGTGGTAGCCCACATGCCGTTGACGACCATACCGGCGACCTGGCTGGTGATTTGATTGTTGGTGACGCGGTACTTGACCTTGCGGTGCCACTCGGGGGAGTTGACGGCGTCGCGGGAGGGAAGGAAGCCGAGGAGGTCGTGATAAACGCCGTAGAGGTCAGCACCGTGGAGCCACGAGTCGTCGAGGCCCTGGGCGGTGATCTGGGGGAACTGGCAGGTGCCGATCCAGCCCGCGGGGACAAAGGGGTTAACGGGGGAGATGTAGACCTTCCAGTACGTCTTTGCTGGCTTGTTGCGACTATAGAAGGGCTCCCCATAGTAAAAGAGGCCCTGTTCATCGCAATTCCATTGGTACGGTTCCACGGGGAAGGCGTTGTTGACGTAAGGCGTGCGCTTATGGTGGCGATGGACCTAGAAGAGTGTCAGCGCTCAAGGGCCCCTTTCAAGACAGAACGAGGCAGGCAAAATAAGACGTACTAGCTCCACGTATTTGAGTTCGTACTCGTCCGAAGGCTGTGAATACTCCGTCTTGCGCACATGGGGCATGTTGCACCAGTTGTACTGTCCGTACTTGTCGTCGGGGGTCTCAGAGGTGTCGTAAATGAAGCCCCAAACGCCCTTGCTGTTTATGACGGCAGTGAGGTTGTTGACCTCGGCCTGCGCAGGCGCATGCCAGCTCAAGTCGATGTCGCCAGTAGCGTTCACAGCACCGCCGCTCGACCCAGTGGTGCCGCCAAAGACAGCAAGGGCGGCTAGCAGAGTGAAACCTTTGGGGGCCATGACGTGAGGAAGGGCGAACTGAACGAGGGCGAGGAAGCTAGCGATGACGACGAGCAACTTGACACAGGCAAGCGGCGATGCGAGGGGCTTTCTCGGGAAGAAGATCGAGGAAGCCATCCATTCTTATTGTTTCGTCTCTTCCGACAAGGGCAACTCTGCAAGCGCTTCCTCTCCCTGGTTGTGCCCCACGTGCCTCGACGGCGCAAGAAGAAGGAAATGAAGCTACGATGCAACTCCAGGGATCATCGGGCGTAGTAGGTCGTCCGGGGTCCCGAGATATGAAATGTGCTTGTTCGTATCGTAAAGGTAGGTAGGTAGGTGAGGAGGTAGGTACCTTGACTGATGAAAGTTGATGATTGGGGCACGAAATGGGAGAAGACGACGTTGAAGCTTTGGTGGGGGCGCGCGTGCGCCACGTGCGGGAGGAAGTGTGCCGACTGGCTGGGGGCGACAGGGGAGGCTACAGGGGCCAATGCTCTAAACGGTCCCACCAGTGCCTGCAGCACCTCCTGTTGACGTCTACCTAGGTAGGTAGGTGAGCACTCTATTCTCTCACCAAGTCTTTAGGGATTGTGTCAGAGAGCCAAGTGATCATCAATTTTTGCCATAATAAAATCAAGTCTAGTTTTCCTAACTTCCCCCTTGTCGTCCTCTGCCTTCTTGATGTCCTCGACCATCCGGGCGTTCGCAGCCTTCTTCTCCTTGATGCACTCGCGTAGCACGGCAAATGTGCAATACGGAGACTCTTCGCTGTAGGACCAAAGGCCTCAATGAGCCACTGGTCAAACAGCTTGTGGTTTCCCGGCTTTACCCAGTGGCTAGGGTACCAGCCGGCGAAGTTGGTCAGCGCTTTGACGCTGTATCGCTCCATTGGATGAGGCGGCTTGCTAGACATCTCGAGACAGTGTATTTCGCAGCCTGGCTTTCGCGCATCTGCGGCCATGGACCACACTTCGGTCAAGATATGGTCGAACATGACGGTCCGTGGCTTGTCGAGATCATCGTTTCCGTTGCGCATGGTGACGAAGACGTTGTGAGGCTCGGCGTCATTGTGTGCAATGCCCACGTGCATATGTCTGACGCAGCCGTCGATGAACTGCTTGAGGACTTCCATGCAGTTTTCCTTGGTGAGCTCCAAGCACACCTCACCATCCTTGGCCTGGTCCGACTCGTGGAAGATGATGGGTGCGCTGACATCCGGGACCAGTTGATCGTACTTATCACGGCTGCACAGCTCGTCAATGGAATATCCGATAATGTACTCCATAAGTATCAGGCCGACGGACATGGATTTGCTCTTGCCACGGGGGAGTGTCACAGCCCAGGTGCCGTAGTACTGCGCCGTAAGGTGCGGATGTCCGGTCAACTTCTTCTTGTAGAGGTACTTGTAAGCGTAACTCTTACAGCAGAGATCGCCGTCGGCGATTTTGTGATTGCTGATCGGCGCACTATAGCCGCTCGGCTAGAACCTGGAATCATACACGTTGGCCACGATTCGAGTGCCTGGGCCTGGGACAGGCTCGTAGTCGCCCTCCCTAACGTTGATAGTCGAGGAAGCAGGGGGTGGCTTGATGACCTTGCAGAGAAGGACCTGCGCTCTTCCGTTAATACCGCTAGAGAGTGATTCGAGAATCTCGAGCTTTACTTGGGTCTCCGAATCGGGATTGAAGCCACGAAGGTGGTATAATGGTGGTGGGGGTATTGTAGGGTATTGAGAGAGGCTATGGGGATTCGCAGGTGAATATTTCTTGAGGTCCAGTCGCTTGCCTGGCCCATACTGAGCAATGTCAAAACGCGCGCTAAAAGACATGGCGATGGATGTGATGACAGTGGTGGTGGTGGTGGTGCCGGTAGTGATGATGGTGATGGTGATGGGCAAAAAGATGGCGGCAGAGTCAACAACCCGTCCAGGTAGACAGACATCCAGGAAGATGAAAGATGGATGAAAGACGGGTGGGTTCAGATTAGATGTCGGGTGTCCATGGTACCAAGGTGGAGACAGCTTACTGGTGAATGAAAAAGGGCAACCAACACCTTCTGATATCTGGCTAGGTATCTACACAGGTTGATACACAAGCGTACCTAGGTAGCCAAGGTATGTTGGACTCTCTTTGATGGTGAGTTTTCATTTGGCACTACTAACACTTTGTTCCAGTTCGCCTACAACAGGCAGTGTTTTCAATCATGTTAAACTACCTGCTCCTTAAGTTACCCATAGGTAAGGTACCTAGGTAACGGAAGACTGCCCGATGCCTGTTCTCTACAAATCACAAAATATGCGGCGCAAGTCGCGATTGGGTAGATTCAAAGTGAACAACACACGGGAGGTCGCGGTAGTTGTCCAAAGTAGAGCTCAGTTGTTTGTACACACAGAAACTGAGACGTAATCTTACAAAAGTTTTGCACGCATTACGACTTAGGTCACCGATGCAACTAACGTTCCGTTGGCTTCGTCTGGTTTATTGTGTTTGGCTCAGAGAAGATACCATTTCCTCAATACCTGAATCTTTAGTGCCTTTGATACCTGGGAAATAGTCCTCGTCTGTGTTTGAAGAGAAGATACCTGCGATATTGATTACTTGCAAATTTGAGATGGCATATGCACTGCTTCAACGTATTGCAGGTTTTTCTTTCCTAGACCAATGAGGTTTTTAAGCAGTATCTGAAATTACCTAGGTCTACCTAGATAGGGTATCTACCCTGGGTAGGGCGATATCATGTCTGCTTTGCTGGTAGGCTGAGGGGGTAGGCTGAGAGAGAGAGTGTGTGTGTACACACGGCTTGTTTTGTCATCCGCCTTGATGCCTACCTAGGATGCGTCCTGATCGAAGGGATCAACGAAGCCCGAAAAGAGCGACGCTCACATGACGCCCACAGAGATTTTCTTTTCCTTTACTTTTCTTTGCTCACTGGCCTGAAGCGAGTGAGAAGAACGGCTCAGGGAAAGCGGTCGGAGCAGAGGACTTCGGACGACGAGGGGTAAATTCGGACCACGGGGTACCTACCGGGTGAAGTCCATCGCGCAGTGGACCAAGCAGCACATGAAGGACGCCTACAAGACCCCAAGGGCACGGAAGGGGACTGCAAGCTCTGGATTCGTGACCATCAACGTCTCCGCCTTGATTGGCAAGTTCTTCCACAACACCTAGGTACGTCAACCCCTATCCGACCCCTATCTCTGCCATGCAGAGACGACGGCCCCGACAATATCCCGCCCCTTGATGATGGCGATCTCATGCCCGCCCTTGAGGACCACGACCTCGACGGCGTCCTCCCCGAGCACCGCCTCGGCATCCCACATCGTCTCGCCCGGCACCACGATATCGTCCCTGTCCCCGAGAACGAACAGCACCCGCCCCTTCCTCAGCCCGGGCTCCGCGCCGCTCCTCCGCGCCTGGAGCGCCTCCGCGAGGTCCCTCCACTCCTCGCCCCCGCGGTCGTAGAGGGGCGCGTGCCGGATCGTGCTCATGTAGCTCCTCACGTACCCCGGATGCGTCTGCGCCTGCCACCGCACGACCTCGCCGACGCGTCTCCCGCCCACGAGCCTCAGGTCGTCCCACTCCGCCGTCATGTCGTCATGGTCGTCGTCGTCGTCGTCGTCGTCGTCGTCATCGACGGTCTCCTTTTCGGGGACGTCCCCCCCGGTCCCGGGGTCGGCGGGCGTGATTCTCCGCGCGACGAGCCACCGTCGCACGGGCTCGGGAACCCAGGCGGCGTTGTACAGCAGGCGGCTCCGCCACCCGACGTGGGCGGCGGAGCGGACGAGCCCGCCGGGGGCGATGAGGGTGAGGGACTTGACGAGGTGCGGGTGCGACGAGGCGAAGGCGGCGGCGATGGCACCGCCGAGGGAGTAGCCCAGCAGGTGGAAGGCGTCGTTGCCGGTCCAGCCCGGCAGGGCAGAGGAGGCCAAGGCGAGGAGAACCTGGGTTGTGTAGAGGCGGGCGTCGTGGGGGATGTCGAGGGGCGCGTCCGAGTAGCCGCGGCCGAAGAAGTCTGGCGGTGTCAGATAGTGTTCATTGTGATGGGAGGAGCGAGAATGAGATGGCAGAAGGAGGGTGGGAGGTGAAGCTTATGGGAGAACGAGAGCGAGATACGTCATGATATTCAGCGGCAAGAGATGCAGACCTTCGTGATTGAACGGCTAATATCATCGCCTCCTATCGCGAATGACCACTGCGCCATCCCGTCCAAGCGACGACCAGCCAGCATGGAAGGAAAAAAAAAACATGAAAAGGAAAAACAGGAAGAAAGACATCGAGGAGCAAACCAGATGACGCTGGCGCGGACGGACTCACCAAAAGTCATGACCCTCCACCCCCTCTCGACAAACTCCTCGGCGACGCCCCCCAGCGCGAGGCACGGCGTGCCGATGCCGTGCAGCAGCAGGACCCTCTCCTCGGCGTCCTCGGGCCCGAACTCGTAGACGCGCAGGTTCCCGTAGGCCGTGGCGACGTCCCGGGCCCCCGGCAGCGCGTCGGGCGGGTACGGCAGCTCGTCGCGGGCGAGCGTCGAGAGGGCGGGCAGGACGGTCCATTTCGGCGACGGTGCCGTCTTGCGGCGGTCGTTGGCCGGGCGCGGGGCGGCGGCGGCGGCGAATGGTGACACGGGAGAGGCTGTATGGGGGGAGGTGAGGAGGAGGTAGGCCGTTGCCGCCGCTGCCGCTGCCGCCGCTGCCGCCAAGCCGAGGCCGAGGTGCTGGGATTCTAATATCCTATCCCTCATTTTTATTTTATTTTTTATGATTCTTTCCCCTCTTCAACCGTGCGGGCTAGAGCTGTTTTCGTGCTACGTGGTGTGGCTGATGGTGCGGTGCGACAGGACTGGCCAAGTATAGGGTTTTCTCCCCTTGGTCTTTTTCCCTTCTTTTTTTTTTTTTTTTTTTTTGTTGGTTGGTTTGGTCTTTTTTTTGGCGGGAAAACCCATGTTACGAAAGGTTGGCATCTTCGGGTTCGGGATGTGCGGTTGTGGTTGTGTTTGTGCGGGCGTTGCGCCGGGGGGCTGAGACGGAGGTGATCCCCGTTGGCATCGCACGGGGGCCGGGAGCAGGGGCATCACCCGAGTGGTACCGAGGTACGTTTTTTTTGGAGGTATGACCATGCGTTGCGGAAAACTGCGCATAGATAATATAATGTGCTAGCTTCTACGGGCTGATCATGGTATCGCTTGGTTGAGTCTTGATATTGCCGCGCCACTGAGAACTATTGGGCGCTTTCAAACCACCCCGACAATTTCCCTCTAGGGATCGTCGTCGGCGTCGCCGCGATACGTCCTCGTCACCTTCCGAGGGGGTGACGGTGACGTCGCAGAAGTGGCCGGCGGGTGCTCGCTGTGACCTGTCTCTCTGGCTTACTCCGCCGTGGGCATGCTTGGACGGACTTGGGCGGGCGGGGGCCGGGCCCCCTACCAATGTTTCTGTTTAGTGGGATTCGGACAATGCCATATATTTGGGAGTCGGGACTCGGGGACTGGTCCTCGACAATGGGCCGGCCAGGGGGAGGGGCTCGGGTTCTGGTTGGCAAGGGGAAATGAAGAATCCCGGGGGCCGTGAGTGTCACTATTCCCTACACTACACACTTAGTTGCATGGAGGAATGGCGGGCGGCCGGTGTGAAGAAGTTTCTGCACTACCAAACGTCCACCGAGTCCCGGATAGCATGCAGCACTGGTGAACAGTCACTGATCAGTCACACCCAGAGAGTCGGTTCCCTCCCTCCCGCCGGGTCGAGTCGCATCGGCTGGAGGGCGGAGCGGAGTATCACTCGCCAGCGCGATGCCCAACAACTCCAGGTCGTAAGCCAGTCGGTGACAAGCCGTCCGTTCATGGACCGCCAAGCGCAGCCAGCACTGTGTCGTTTGGCAGGCCGATCCACTTACTAACCAGTGACTGACTACTTATCACGACGGCTTGGGTGGCATGGACGAGGCATGCGCTTGCAAAGTTGCTTGCCATGCAAGGCCATGCACACCAGCCAGTGCTGCCGGCGTGCCCGTCTGCGCTGGTTTGTTTGCTAGTGGGCTTGGGACTTCTCTCAGTCGCACCCAGTCTCGCACTTCTCGCACCGCGCGACGCTTCTTGGCTTCTTTTCCTCATTCCCTTCCACGGGCGTCCGGTCTCTGCAGACTTACTGTAAGTCAATTAAGCTCTCTGCGGCGACCGGCAGGCCAGGTGGCTCAGCAACCCAGAGCCGGCCAGTCTTGTTAGCTCTTCCTAGCTCCGAGCTTTGGTCCCCTCATTGTCTCTTTTTTTGTCTTGCTTCTCCAACTTCCCCCAGCCACAGGCCCTCCTCAGGAAAGGAGGGGGAAGTGTCCAAGGGGAGGGGAAGACGGGAACGGTGGTCGGTGGGTGAGGCGGTGGTCGAGGCTTTCTCCACCGGTGAGACTCAGGCGGCAGATCACAGAATCCCGGATAGGAGAGAAAGAGACACTTGGGGGGAGAACGCTTGACCTTTATGGGCCCCAACTGACGGCCTGAGTCATCGGCGAAAAAAACACCCTTTTAACCACAAACTTACCAGCAGTTACTGTCTGCTGTAACACCTTGATAAATACCATGGCCCAGAAAGCTTCAATTGAACCATGTTTACTGGAAATAACCTCTATGGGTAACAATGGAGGTATCCCCTCAACGGCGAGAAGGCTCCAAAATGCGGGGAAATCCAATAAAAACAAGCCAAGGTACCGCAAACCCAGCTATTACTACTACTACCTAAGATATCTTAGTGGCTCTTAGGGCTTTAAGTGCCTGAAGCTCTAGTAGCCTTAGTAGTAAGGTTTAGAGGCCTTAGGTGAGTAGATGTAGTGTGGAGAAAAACTGGAGATTGGAGCCTTCTCGCCGTCGATGGGATAAGATGCGGGCTCGTTCTGCTGTTAGACAGCTTCAGGAATCCTCAGGGTGGTGATTATTGAGACAGCGAGGGAGATGGATAATCCCCCCCCCCGGCCGCCGCAACAGGCGACGCATAAACCGCCTGCGTCTCGATCGAAGCTGGCACAAGGCGTGCGCCTTGGTCCAACCTTGATGGCAGAATGGCGGTGTGGCAGTGACGAAGCGAACAAGTGAAGAAGAGGAGGG
>PUHP01000023.1:47822-73317 GCA_006783085.1 Colletotrichum shisoi | reverse complement strand
GACTTACTGTAAGTCAATTAAGCTCTCTGCGGCGACCGGCAGGCCAGGTGGCTCAGCAACCCAGAGCCGGCCAGTCTTGTTAGCTCTTCCTAGCTCCGAGCTTTGGTCCCCTCATTGTCTCTTTTTTTGTCTTGCTTCTCCAACTTCCCCCAGCCACAGGCCCTCCTCAGGAAAGGAGGGGGAAGTGTCCAAGGGGAGGGGAAGACGGGAACGGTGGTCGGTGGGTGAGGCGGTGGTCGAGGCTTTCTCCACCGGTGAGACTCAGGCGGCAGATCACAGAATCCCGGATAGGAGAGAAAGAGACACTTGGGGGGAGAACGCTTGACCTTTATGGGCCCCAACTGACGGCCTGAGTCATCGGCGAAAAAAACACCCTTTTAACCACAAACTTACCAGCAGTTACTGTCTGCTGTAACACCTTGATAAATACCATGGCCCAGAAAGCTTCAATTGAACCATGTTTACTGGAAATAACCTCTATGGGTAACAATGGAGGTATCCCCTCAACGGCGAGAAGGCTCCAAAATGCGGGGAAATCCAATAAAAACAAGCCAAGGTACCGCAAACCCAGCTATTACTACTACTACCTAAGATATCTTAGTGGCTCTTAGGGCTTTAAGTGCCTGAAGCTCTAGTAGCCTTAGTAGTAAGGTTTAGAGGCCTTAGGTGAGTAGATGTAGTGTGGAGAAAAACTGGAGATTGGAGCCTTCTCGCCGTCGATGGGATAAGATGCGGGCTCGTTCTGCTGTTAGACAGCTTCAGGAATCCTCAGGGTGGTGATTATTGAGACAGCGAGGGAGATGGATAATCCCCCCCCCCGGCCGCCGCAACAGGCGACGCATAAACCGCCTGCGTCTCGATCGAAGCTGGCACAAGGCGTGCGCCTTGGTCCAACCTTGATGGCAGAATGGCGGTGTGGCAGTGACGAAGCGAACAAGTGAAGAAGAGGAGGGCCCCTCCCCATGCCACTGTGCTGGTCCGCCGCCGCCGCCGCCCCCGCGCGGCGTGTGGCTTTCGTCGTCCTCCCCATCCGCTGCCGACGCAAATGTGAATGGGCAGGTGGCAGTCCCAGATCCCATTCATCGTCGAAGCATGGCCCGTCAGATTTCGTGGGGTGAACCTTCTTGTACGACACAGACAGCCAACAGCGACAGCGACTCCGGCGCCACCACCCACCCACCCACCCACCCACACGGGCACAAACCCGCACACGGTACAGCTACGCATGCGAGTTTCAAGCGAGCGTCTGTACTCTGTACCGTGTACCTGTACTGTACGTGTGTGTGCGTATGTGTGTGTGTGTATCCGTACAAGTATGTATGTGAGAAGGTTGGTAGCCGATGAACGAAGGCACCGCCGACAGGGCTGGAACTTGGAAGGGCTGGTCCAGAGGCTGGAAACAAAAGAAGCTTGTCCAACTAGTCGTCGAAAACAAAAAAGGCTTCCCTCCATCCAAGAGAGCTTCGGCCCTCTCCCTGGTGTAGGGCTTCGAGAGGGGATTGGATACGCCAGCAGGAACTGTGTGATAGCCAGCGTGCATTGAACTCAAATATGACAATGGTCCGGCTCCCCCACTCCTCCAACTCCCCTTTCCCGTGTGCCCACTGGCAGAGGGATGTTGGCTCGCTTGCCTTGCTGCAGGCAATTGGGCTGTGTGCGCTCCTTCGCAAGGGCACAACCTGGCAGAAGAACACCAAGGATGGCTGTCAATCATGCCTCGATCGGGACAATCATGTGCTGGAGGGGGAGAGCTCAGAGGGGGGAAGGGTCCTCGGCCTCTCCAGGGACCGGCCAATCCAGGAACCCTGAGCCCAAGACCGTACGAAGCACGGATACAGAGAGTTCACTGCTCTGTATATATACAAGCACCGAATTGGCCCGGAGAGCCGACTGGACCACCAAAATAGCAGCTCTCTTCCTTACCGTCTGGTCCTAGGCGCCGGAGCCGAGCCGTTGACGAGCGGCATGGGACTTGGAATGGGGTTCTTCGTGGACTACCCGCCACTAAAAGAAAGAATGGACGAAATAACCAGCCTTCGTCGGAGGCGTGAGGCAACGAGTCGAATGAATGGGCTGAACGAGTGACGAAGTAACGGACTGGACGTGGGGTGACAGACCCCTCCTCTGGTCAGCCCGGAATCTCCTCCAGCTCCACTGTAGTGATCACGAAGTCACCGTCAGCTGTCTCATCGTGGTTTCCCATCTTCCATGGGCCCCTAGCCGTGCCCTGGCGCCGATTCATCTGGCACTTTCAGGCAGATTGCCTCGCCTCCGCAGCAGCTTCACCAGCTTGGCCAGCCCGGCCCAGCTTTCTCAGCCATCGGCCTGGGGTGGACAGGAAGCTTGTACTTACCTATTCGTACCTGTATTGTACGATTACAGGTATACTACGCTACGTGCCACTGTCCCGTACCGCTGTGCCACAATAATGGGGAGGGACTCAGTCTCAAAGGAGACAAGGAAGAACCCAGGGATCTGCCCTGCGCCGAGTGGTCGCTGGTGTATCCGTACTTGTACATCATACGGTCTCTCTCGCTGCGCAGGAGGCCCGTTCATCCTCCATGCATACGCGGTGGAAGGTCGGATACCGCAGCGGATCCCACGCCTCGTCCAAGCAAAGACGTTGCCGATGTACAGTATGTTGCTCTAGGCACTAACTTCCAAGAGGGCAGGACAAGATTCGATCTAGAAGGCGTTGGCGCTCTTGCTGCGCGGCGGGAAGGGAAGCTGGCCACGACGGATGGGCGATAGAGTTCCCGATGCGTGAGAGGGCATGTCGAGGCTAAACTTTGGAATGTCACGCCCGCAGTGCGCCGGCCGGCAGTCGGACGTTGACCACCCTCTTTTGGCTCTCTTGGCTCTTGCTTCTGATGGGGACGCGGCAGTTCGTGTGTTGGGTTCTGGGAATCAGGACGGGGGATGCTAAGCTGAGAGGACGGATGCGCCAATAAACAGCCCTGGGTGCCGCATCATGGCATGTTCATCGTTTGGCCACTAACGGATAATGCTGGAAGGGGAGGGGCAAATTGTGTCGGAGATGCGACTGACGATATTGGGGGCCCTTCACTGAGATCTGCGTGGGTGTTAAGAGAGGGCGCAAACCAGATTGTATGAGATTGAGTCGAGAACTGACTTGACTGGCAGGGCAGGGTGACATTTTGCAGAAGCTCCGCTGTTAGTGCCCAGAAGAACGAGCCTGGGTACAAAAGTACGTACTTCCGCCCTGTGCGTATGCCGCTGCAGGTGGTGGTCTGCCTTTGGACGTGGACGTGGGTGGAGTGTGTGTGTGTGGGCTTTCTTGACGGGCGGTCTGCAGATGGCAGGCGCACACTGTGAGGCAGTTTTCGCCTAAGGTGTTAGGCACTAGAAGCACCTGGGACGTCTAGTCGGGCGTGCCAACCGCCACGTTTCCGAGTCCAGGCCACGCCCACAGGTGGAAGGCCCCAGGTTATTTCTCGCGGGTGTGCTGTTTTCTTTCTTTTTCGGAGCCCGAGCCAGGGTCTAGCAGCCAGTCATAGCGGCAGCCAGGCCCACCCAGTGCCTGAATGTCAGTGGCTCATAGCCTTGTGTCTGTCGATAGAGGGGGGACGAGAGGGCACTTGTTTGTTATGCAGCCCCAGGCCTGCATCGGTGCCTATTCACTTTTATGTACGGATACTTCCTACCCATATACCTACCTAGAGCAGGTATACATCGCTTCACACTGTATGTTGAGCACCCTAGACAGTGCGCACCGTGTGGGCACAAGCGCTTGCTTTAGGTTGTGGCTGGCCATCCCACACTACAACGTACCAGGCACCTGCACTAGGTACCTCACCTACATTTCTGCACTGGCTCTCCTCCATCGCCGTCGCCGCTGTGCAGATGAACAGCATATGCGCGGGTAGTCCGTTGCACTGTCGCAGCCAAGCTCGTCGTCTCCTGTTCAGTGACTTGGGTTTGCCGCCGCCGCCGCCCAGTCAGCAGTGCCGACAGTCCATCGCATTGTTATTGTTGTTGTTCCCCTGCTCTCGGCCAATCCCAGGCCTGGCTCACTATTTCCCAAAGGCTGGGATTCGGGCGGACCAGGGGTCCCCCAGCGGCCAGACGAGAGGGTCGAGAGGGTTTCACTTTGGATCGAGGCAGATAGCGACACACTGGGCCGAAGACATGAAGCCAGCCGAGTGTGAGGGCCTCGCAGCGTGGGAAGAAGTCTCCAGCCAGCATGGAATGGGAAACACTAGGCTGGGTTTCCAGTGTTTCTGAACATCAGACTGCGCCAGTTAAATGCCCCTGTGGTAGCATTTGGGGCGTCTTGGGACGGGACACTTCGCAGAGAGCTTGCTATAGAGCTCGCGATAGCGCTTGTGATGGAGCGCGATGGAAGCCCGATGTGATGGTGCCTTGCATCTTAGACTGCGTCAGTCCAAAAGCATCCTGACAAGTTTGCCGAACCTCGACTCATCGGCGACGAGATCGGGTCTCCGCCCCGCACGCCTAGGCAGGCAGACACCTTTCGGCTTGTGTCGCCTGTAATTCCAGACAAGGCGAGGACGGCTTCTGTCCACGGGGGAATGAAGAACAAGAAAAAGAAGAAGACGAGGTGATGAAGCGACGAAGAAGAAAGGGACACCGAGAGGGAAGAGTCAAGACCCAAGAGCGAAGAGCGAAGACCGGATGAGGGCAAGACACGCCGTTGGTCGGACCACGGCTCAGGACCGAGACGGACCAAAAGGCGGCCAGCAGAGGTCAGTTGATCACAGATGACAAAGAAAGGAGAGACATCTCGATGCCAAAAGAGAGGAGAAGAGTGGGCAGTAACAGTGGCAGTAACAGTGGCAGTGATGAAGGAGACCCGTCCCCGCATCATATTCTCGTCTCTAATCTCGCTCTGTTCCCCGTACCGCAGCAATATTATTGAACATGCTCCTGTTTTGATTCCCCATCACGCTCGGTCGCACTGGGGTTCTGGAATGGTAGATGTGGGCAGCCAATCTCTTGGGAGGCCGCAAGCGGTGCCAGGCTGCCAGCAGAGACGGTGCTATGTAGTGGACAGTGAACAATGACAAGCCACGGGCGGCGTCAACTCACACACTCTCTCTGTCCCAGGAGGCTTCGAAGCACCGCAGTGAAGAACAAGGGGGACACGGTGCGTCACGTTGCGGGCAGACTCAGTACCTGCATGCCGCGCTCCAGCTCGCCCTGCGTCAACCTGAGATGCCTAGGAAGGGGATACAAGTGACTTTGAGAGCGAGAGTGAGGGCAGTGAGAATGGATAACGAGCAGTGTGCAGGTCAGAGTCTCAATCGTCAAGAGTTGACAGGCATACCTGGGCCGACGGGGGACACGCAACTCATCGGTTCCCACATCCTCCTCTCATCCAAATACAGCCAGATCAGGACCCCACTGATACACATTTGTACAGTGTGTTGTAGACCGCACTGAGAGGATTGGCGGCAGCCGGCGCCACGCCCCAAATTTACACCAGCGCCACCAGGATACGCTAGACCTAGGCGGCTTTAGCTCAATATCTTCCAGCCAATGGAAAGCCGGTGGCGAACTCGTACATGGCGTCAAGGAGTGGGACCACAGTGTTCTTCGACAAAGCACTGTCCCCTCTGATCATCTCCAAGACTCCCATTGGGCAACTATAGGTCCACAACATCCCCCCCCCCACCGCACCCCTTCCCTTCCCTCTCCTTGCCCTCCGTGCCCTCGCTCCTCTCGCCTGCCCGCTCACCTTTCCACCGTCCCTCCCACTTCCCACACTCACTGCCCTGCTCGAACCAACAAAACCATCGCCTTCTCCGGATTCCTCCCTTCCGATACTTTTCAACAACTCTCCCCCCTCCGCCCACACGCATCTTATTTCCCACGCATCCTCACCTTCATCTACACACACGCACACACACGCACACAAAAACGCTCCAAACGATTATACATACTAAGCAACCACTAAAAAAAGGAAAAGCATTGCTTTATTTCCTTCTACGACTTTTGCCGCTGTTTCTACGCAGCCGCACACATTTTCAAACCCCCTCGCACAACGTCGACTTGGCCGGTCTCATTGTTTCATCATCGCAATAAATCCGCAAAGCTTGGCTCGCATACACCAAGGATTGACTATTGGCCACACATCCGCCATACTGCCTTCTCCAACTAACAAGCCGGCACACCTTCAACCTCCAACATCGACATCATCACGACACCGATATCTTCACTCGATACATCACAGATAATGTCTTCATACTACCAGTTCAACCACCACCAGGCGCATCCCACCCCGGCCGTTCCCGGCGCATCCCACAACCACCATGGCGGTCGCAATCGCAGAGCCCCTAGGCTTTCCGTCTCCCAGAACCAGCATAAGCAGTTTCGCGGTGTACGCAGCATGAAGGAGCTGACTGAGTCTGCCACTATCAACGCTTTTCGCACAAAGTTCGAGGCTGGCCGCTCCTTTGACCTCGAGGATGACATGGAGTTCTGCCCTGGCTTGTTGACCGACAGCGACGTAAGTGTCTCGGAGCCCTGGATCCATCTCACATGATCCGGTGACTAATACCAGACGTCCGCTGCAGATGAACTCAATCCACAGCTCTTCCGAGCGTTCCTCCCTGGCGAGCAACTCTCCCGAGTCGTCGCCGACCCAGCAGCCCCAGACCGTTGCTCCCGGCTTTTCTCTCAACTCGTCTTCTCCCGCCTTCATCCCTCCCGCGTACCAGCAGTCCAGCCTGAAGCTTCACCAGCCTGCCGCCACCCGCGCCCGCAATGCCATTCCTATCGTCAACCCGGCTACTGGCATCACTATGTCGAGCCCGCCGCCTTCGGTGTCTCCTGCCAGGATGCAGCAGGGCATCCGCAGATGGTGAAGCGCCGATTTCGCTCTCACATCAGAGGGCCGGGGTTGTGCGCTTGCCATCTGCTGATGCGTGCTGATTTGCAAAATCGTGCTCATTCGGCTTTTCTGGCCGATCATCTTGGCAGGCACCGAAAAAGAAGAAGAAAAAGACAGACAAAAAAAACCCGACGACGAAATGGCATCGATGATTTTCTTTTGCGGGCCGGGTATCTCAAGGCTTCGGCGAAGATGGCCGGCGCGGTCTGGTCATTACGCTGGCTCAAAACGACATTCCTCTCCTGTATAAACAACCTCAACCGACATACCCTTGTTTTAACCGACAAAATCCCTTCGAGGCTCTACCCCCGGCGCGACATGAGAAGTTATTGATACCAGTCCCCTCACCTTTTTTTTGGATGTTTCGATCACACAAAATCGACAAAAATCTTTTCGGTGTTCTGACCTCGCAAGATGAGGTTGGACCTGCACGAATGGCGTTCCACACGGACGGTTTTGCATTTTCACGACATTGCATCGGTGTGTCAACACCACGGCGGAGTTCTCGGATATAATTAATTATCGGCATCTTATTTTTCACGGACAGCGGGACGACTTTTGGTTTTCCAAGATGATCCAAAATTTCAGTTGCTCATCATGGTGCTCGACGGGTCACGAAGTCATATCGAAAAAGATTATCTCGACATATAGAATGAGTGTCTTTTCAGCAACTTATTCGGAGCGGGGGGGCAACAGGTGTTTCTGTTATGGGCTCACATGGGAAATATCAATCGGGCGGTGGCGGGCAAAGACATGCGTTGCTCTTGTGTTGCGACAAATCTCCAAAGCTTGGAAACGGGGGTCCTGGGAAATACCTTTTTGGGAAAGGTGGAGTTGGTCATGATTTTTGGTGCGGTCTGCTGGCGAGCGAGCCTCTGCATTGTTGTTGCCTGTTGGTTTGAGCGATGCGGACGGAAACGCGCGCGCAGTCTTTTGGAATTCCCTGTGCCTCTTCTCTCATTTTTCACTATTCGAAGATGGACTATTTCTCAACATTTCTCGCTCCTGGGAGGGGCTTCTTCATGGGTCTTGCATCTCTGGACGCTGGGAAGCGATGGGTGGTGTGGTTCACCTTGCCTGGGCACTGTTCGCCAGCATCTCAGAAGAGTTGTGTTTCTGGGAAGCGGTATGAGACGATCAATGGCTCTGGTGGTTTCTGGGATGGAGGACGGGATACCTTTTGGGGTTGTACAGGAAACGCTCAAAACGTGAAAGGTGTTCAAGGGGGTTGGGCCGCTCAGACCCGATCTTGTGGCACGAAGCCAGCAAGGCGCAATGCAATATACGATATGTTCATCTCAACATCGGTATTGACTTTGGTGACGATTGAGGCATGATGAGGCAGGCGCTGTTGAATGCCGAGCAGGATTCAATGGTCAGATACTTCCGTCTGGCCCATGAATAAACGACTCCGCCTCGCTGGCGGTGGTCAATTGACAACAAGTAATCTAAAGGGGTGATGATGGTATGAACAAGAAATGTATGTATGCCAGTATTTTCCCCGGTGGTGCACGCCTACAAGCGTTCGTTCCCATTCTGCTGATGGCATGGCATGCCATGCAACATGCCATTAGACGTCTAATTCTATGATGAGTGTGGAGGACGTCGCCGGACTAGATCTCGGGACCGCGACGTCGTCGAAGCTTCGCCCATTGTTCGTCGAGGGGGGCTGAGCTGCGTTGCGACTGGGTCGAATGGAGGGGTAAGCAAGCAAGCGGCCCGATGCCGACGACGTAAGCGCCAAACATAGGGTCTGGATCTCAACTTTTCATTTTATAGGTATTTAATGGATACTTGGCCTTAGGTACTGGTTGGTTTGTTATCTTACGTCCGTTAGCCGCCGGGCATTAGACAAAAGCGGCGTGAGCCTAGGGCTGGGACTGGGGCTGCCGTCAGAGGCGACCTGCCTTCTGCAGGCCGCCGCAATGGGGTCTGTCAGGGGCAGCATCGTGAAGAAGGCGGTGGCGACGATGGCTGGTGAGGTACTGGTACGGGGCGGGAGGGAATGCTGCAGGTCCCGGGAGAGGAGATGTCGCAAGCAATACGCATGCATATCACGTGATGGGTACGTTGAGAGGAGAGCCTTGGAAAAGGGAAAGAGGAGTTGAGGGTTGAAGTGGGATGATGACGATGAGGTTGGGGCCAGCTGCCCAGCTGAGTTGGATTTCTTGAAGAAGAGCCCCACCCCCGTCTGGATGGGAGCTTGGCCAGCTGCCGAAAGCCGGCTGCAGCTGGCCGCCGACGGATGGATGATTGCTCTTACCTTTGGGACGGTTGATGACGACGGATTCTTGCAAATGGATCAATGGCAGTTGGCCAGCAAATGGTCACAGCGAAAGAGAAAAATGGCAGTTTTGCGGGGCGAGATCACCAAGCTTCGGTACGGATTTTGTGAGGGATATCCGCAACCGGCAAGGGTGAGAAGCTCGGGTCCCCAAGATGTCACTATTCGGGACAGCAGCGGCCTGGTGACGTCACGCTCGGGTCAACGACACACTGCGAGCTAGCTTTACCTAGGCAATGGCGAGCTTAGCTTGCCGGGTGCCGTACCTACATCGCCCAGCATCTTATTCTTTTCCTTCCCCCTCCTTTTCTCCTTACTCATATCACGTTGATACACACTCTTGACATTTTTCATTCATCACAGATACCCTTCTCCAATTGAACAACAATTGGCTCAAGATACATTTCGCAACAACACCAGAATCGTTCTCATCACGCAACGCCAAACATCCTCGACACAAACAGAGATCATGGCATCCCGTATCGTGCTCGCATCCACCCCCATTGCGCGCGGCGCCTTCGTCGTCGGCAGACAGACTGGTGTTCTCGGACGCGGCTTCAGCATCTCGACGACGAGAACGGCTGGCTTGAAGGAGTCTTCAGGACGTGAGTACATTTCCCGTCTCTGCTGCTCCCCCTTGTGTAGTGCAACCTTTGGGGCCGTGTCACCGCGAGGCCTCCTGTGGCATTCTCGCAACACCGTCCCGACGCACAATTCCCCCCCTGATTATTCCCTTTCCTTCGGCCTGTTCGTTGCTCTTCCCTTGTGCATTTAGCTGACACCTCAATAGACGCCGACAGCGAGACGCACGAGAAGCATAAGCAGGACTCCCTTTCCAAGCAGAAGCAGGGCAAAGGCCACTGGAAGTCGGAGCTTGCCTCAGACAGCGAGGAGGCCATTAGGGCGGACCGCACCGAGGCTGCCGACCCCAAGACGCTGCAGGAGAAGACCAAGGGCCATGCCGAGGAGAAGAACAAAGCCGGCACGAGCAACAGCGACGGTCACTAGTGCCCACCTGCTCAAACGACGTCACGGATCGATCACGCGCCTCCAGAGTTAGGCAGCGTAACGCGTGCTTTGGAGGATTCGTGGGAAACGAGATATTTAAAACGCATGCGGTAACTAAGGAAGTTGCCGGGGAGGTGTTGGTGGGATTGTACTCATACGCGTACTAGCGAATGTTAATGATTCCTGTTTTTTCGGATATGATAAGGAGCTCGACAACGTTAGGTGATCAATATTGACGACTAGTTCACTGCGACCAAGTACCCGAGCTGGCAGGCGAGGCTTCAAGCTCTTTGATTAGGGTTTCACAGGCGACGTCTTGACAATGGCAAGCAAAAGAGAACGGATATTCTAGCGCAACGACATCTGTCGCTATGTTCCTTGACTGATCCGAGAAATGCGCCGCTGGAGATGTGTTTGTCGTTGACTTAATACAAGATGACTTCTTCACGTTCCAGCTAACCGAAGGACTCAATGGAAGCTTGGGGTAATCGTTCATCTTGTGCTTGCCGCCGTCACGGCGTCGATTTGTTAACGACGTCCAGGCATGGCAATGTTGGACCTGTCGCTACTGACCAAAGATGGTGCCGTTGTTTATGACAGGCGTCGACTTTTCTAGACGTAGTCTGACTGTAGTGATATGTTGAATGCAAAAGTTCGACGGTAGCCACCTTGAATCATAGAGTTTGTTCCACCGCTGACGTTGGCTACCTAAATAGGCACCGGGTGTGGCCGATGTTGGTTGGACCGGCCCCGCGGAGAAGCGGGGCATCGCCCGGTCAGTACAACTTCTGTCGATGCCGCGGGGCATGCTAAGCAAGAGGCTTGTGAGGATTCCCTCTCCTAAACTAGGAGTCCCGTCTCTCTTGGGGATATCTATTTTCCTCTCTGGGAAACTGACAGCTCGCGGTCCCCGAGGCTATTGTCGAAGTCCTGAGGCGTAGAAGCCCCTAGGTATGTAACCACTCCAGGCAGCCAACCATGTTGCAGCCACGTTGGGTTCGATGCAGGTTTCGCGGCCAAGATTTGGCCAGCCGGATGCAACACCCGCCAACCAGATCTGATCCAGCTGTTCATAGACACGCTCACGCGGCCCCGTCAGCCTCGAGATTGTTTCTCCGCGGTGCGACACAATCGGCATCGAACAACTCTTACTTTGTCCACTACGATGGCCCATCGAGACCCCACATGCCCTTCTCAATCATTGCGAAAAGAGGAAGGCGGGCCTCCTCAACAGAGACATACGTGATCTCCTACTGGACCTTAGCGCCTCGAACTCGATCGTCACGACATGGCAGATCACCTTCGAGAGCATTCGTCAGGAAAGGCCATCGTCAACCGACTTGCTCGCATACCTGAGCCTTTTTCAACCCCCAGGAAATCCCGTAATGGATGCTCCGGGGTTACAAGCGCTGCAAGTTGGACAGAAATCGGACCAACATCAATGACGCCGCTCGAAGCAGCCACGACGATATCAAGCATGGTAGTAGGAGCGAAAGCCAGGACGACGAACTTGATGACCTCAACATGCTCCGTGATTTATCGTTGGTAACGATTACTACGCAGAGCGGTCTGCTTGAAATGCACCCTCTCATGCAATTCTGCAGGCAATTTTGGGTTTCGTCGTTTGACAACCTGCAAAATTGGAGACGGAGGTTTCTGCAGGTCGTATCAACGGGGTACCCCGGTCGGAGAGTATGAGAACTGAGCGAGATCCCGGGGAGCTAGATTCGTTAAGGAGGATCCCGAGACTGGATAAGAAGCTGAAGATCTCGCACGACTGCTTGCCAACGTAGGGGTGTTTAGATTTAGAATTGGGAAGTACGAAGAAGCGGAGCAGATGACGCGACGGGCAGTGCGTAGCTATGGGGAAGCGTTAGGGGGAAATGCATCATACGACGCTCAAGGGCGTCACTGTTCTTGTCGTCATACTACAAGATCAGGCCAAGTACGAAGAATCAGAGCAGCTGGCAACAGATTGGGATCCTGTGAAACTATGATAGGACCTATGTCTTGGACCTATACTATTTGAATTTAACATTGTGTTCTTGAGGCTACCTCAGTCTACTGCTGTTGAGAGAAGTGACCCTTCGAGACGGCGCTGACCTGCTAACGAAAGTCATAAGCCTGTTACAACTCTGCTGTTGTGTCAGCCACTCTATCGTTTCTCAAATACATTCCGCTTTAAGCCAAGTTTCTCAGAATGTCGATACCGCCATTCGACGTGTTACTGAGGTTGCTCTGGAAAGGGTTCCCGTCCTCCGAAACCAGCGCGGCCGCGCTCAAGACGAGCGACTTTTGATGACGCACAGGACCCGTGAGATGCTCGCCTGAAAGGTGTACTAGGTGCTTGCCGTGTTGCTCACGAAGATTTATATCTTACAGTTGCGCTTGTACAACTGGCTAGCCTCCAGGGTCCCGTTGTTGAACAAGGTCGAGTAGACACCTCGGGCATGCCATTGCTGGAAAGCCTGAGCGAAGGTCTGCTCGAAACTCCTACATGCCACGTGAATCAATTCGTATTTGTCAATGAGGAGGCCCCCCCATTGCAATCCGGTGAAGTAGCACCTGAAGATGTATAGAAACGGCAACACGACACAGCGGGAAGCGATCAATGGAAGACTGAGTTCAGTGACGCCCACTTGCGATCTGAAAAGCCTCGGACATGAGTGGTTGTGAACTCTCAGTGGAACGAACAACGTCAAACGCTCGGCAGGCTGGTCGTTTCTCTGCATTTCACACGGCATCGATGCCACGTATGTTTGGCTGATTCTGGAGGGATCGAGCATTGGAGGACCAATTTCCAGAAGCTAGTTGGATGTCCAAACCCCTTTATCGGAACGGTGAAGCTGCCCGCACAAGGTGAGATACATATCCCAATAACTCGTACTCAGACACTCCGCTCTTGGTTCCGCCGACTCGGACGAAGGCAGAAAGAAGTTACCATGCTTGGGTCTGCCTCGCGGTGGCTGGCGTAGCATTGGCGGCAATAAGCAAGTGGACGAGGATGGTATTTTTTTTTTGGAGAAGCACGGCGGCGAACACTGAGGTATCCGGACCAGCGTATAGAAACGGGTCGCGTTATTGGTTGGCAATTCGCTTCGTATTCGTGAGTCAACCATCATGGGATGCTACTGGTCCAGGACAGCCGAGTTGAACTGACTGCAGTTACTACAACACAAGTACGTATCCCGTCATGAGTCAATGTGAATTTTCCACGAGCCGCCGCTTCGCCGGTTGGTCTTATCCGAAGCATTGAGGCCCTTGCCAACGCAAACCTGACCCCCCTCCTACTGTTTATAAGCCGTCAGACGGCACACAGCGCCGTGACCCAGCGCCTTAAATGACCTCAATGCCTAGCCCATCGCATTATGCAATTATTACAAACTTCATGTAAGACTTGGCTGACGATAATGTTTGTTTCAGTGGATGGGGGGTAGTAACCAGGTCACGACTTCCGACCCGTTGGGAACATGTGCAGATGTCGGACAGTTGTCTTGCTGCCTCGTGGAAATCCTCAGACATCTGTCCGAAAATCAGTTTCTAGAGGAACAGAGGTCAATGTACCGAGACTGGTGAGCGCCTAACGGCTGGTTCACCGTTCCTTGACCAATTTAATGCAGTGGCAGCGCTCGGGAACGCCTGGTCAACTGGGGAAAAGTACTGCTTTGACTCAGACAGGCCAAGAACAAGCTGCGTCAGATGATCCAGGAAAAAACATCTGGTTGACTGGAACCTGGTGAGACCCTTGCTCAGTCCGCTTGGTGCCGCTAACTCATCTCTCCCATGCACCGCTCTATCCTCAAGATCTCATGTCATATACATAGTGGATCAGTCGGCCGTGACTATTGGCTGGCGCCGGGCTGATGAGCGAGGAGCATTCATCGACCAGTACTGGTGACCAGTCAAGCCTCGATGTGGTCTTGTGGCTTCATAAACGATACCCTCTGACGATTGCATACCAAGCCAAACAATTGCGGTGGGCGTTGACAACTTTTTGAGACCTAGCACCCGGATGTCATGAATGGTATTTTCACTCCTCTGCCACAACTTAAAAGGTATTTGTCTAGACACGGAGCCTGGTAAGAAAGGCTGTATCACTTGTCGAGAACCCTTGCCTTGACGAATCTGTTGATTTGTTCCCGGGTAAACTTGTCGTTGTACTGCTCATGGCACTCGTAGAACGAAATCAGCTCCTGGGTGCAGTCGACCATGGCGGCAATTTCCACGTTACTCTCTGCCAACCAGGCACCATAGCGCTGCACCCGGCCAAACCTGGCCTCCGGTTGCTTTTCTTTGTCGGCTGGATTGGGCGTGCCTGGGGTTGGGGGCAGTCCCGGTGCCCTTCCTTGGGCCTGGGCCAGCGCCGCACTCGCAGCAGCGATGTTCGTCGCCGTCGGTTGGTTCGATCCCGACATACTAGAAGAAGGTCGCAGTACCAGCACAAGCAGGATCGCAGTGAGCGCGATGATGTGCGGCGGGTATAGCAGGGGCAGATCCGTCATATAATGATCGTTTAGAATGGACCAGCCCAGGTTCACGTCCTCTTGTGTCAGGCTCAGCTCCTGTTGATAGCTGTTCAGGGTTCGGTAGGGCGCGTAAACAATGAGCTGGGAGCTCATTTCGGAAATCATGAAGAACTCGCACTCGCCGAGCTTCGAGGTATCGAGACTTAGAAAGTCGGGCCACAACGAGCGGGCCTCGCTGACAATCAAGCGGATATGCTGAGGACACTCTTCCATCTTACAAGCCAGGTAGAGAGCCGTCGCGACCACCAGGTAGGGGTTTGTTCGTCGGATCTCGACCTTGGTATAGAAACGTTTGATGTAGACCTGAGCGGTGGCCATGGCTTGCTGTCGAATGACCATGCGTTTACCTAGGCGGTTGACCTCTGGAAGTGAACCGTGTCAGCAAAGGCATGGCAAGCCTGCAATGCTACAGGGCACTCACGCTGGTTAAAGAATATGGCCAGGTGCCGCGGCTGCGGGAGAGGGAACATTTGGACGAGCTCGGCATTGTCGTCTTCAAGTTTCTGGCGCACCGCTTGGAGTTCGTCTTTGGAGAAGAGCCAGAAGCGACGCTGGGTCGATTCCCAGTAGTTGGCAGCCATGATGACCTCTACTGGGCGCTCGCGGCAGAGTCTATGACATGGTATGTGTCCGGAACGCCTGTACGGTTCTGAACACGAAAGCACGGGGTTGTTGTTGGAGCAGAACAGCGAGACGGCTGAGGAGTCAAGTTGGTGGATAGTGGACAGTGGGTGGCTGGTGCGAGGGAAAGTCGCGGGCCAACATTGTGGCTGGTGCTCATCCGATAACGATTACGGAGTATGGTATGTCCAGCCAAGGTTATCCGTGCCGAGGACAGCGCTGAAGCTCCATTTGCTGGGGCACTGCAAACACTGGAAGCACCCGGAAGCACTGCTAATTGGTGGCGTCTGATTGCCTCGCTTGTCTCACCAGTGGGACCCGTGGAAACCCACCCGCTGTCCCACCCCCCATATTGCCGAGCTTTCGACGCTGTGGCTTCGGCGCGAACCATTTGCGGCAGGCGGTTCTACTTTTTCTTGGTCGCTGCACCTCGCGATCCTCCTACGTCAGTCCTTGTGACTTGCAGCATGCAAGTGAGTCGCGACAGCACAACGCCTTTCTCGAACCCTTTCTCCCGCCATGTACTTATGAGAGAGACATACCCCGCGACATACCCCACGATATCAACCGCGCCCACCGTTGTCGTCGTCGCCGCCGCCGCCCTATGATTTCCGCGTCGAGCCCGAAACCTCGACTCAACAGCCCTGCGTCCTGATGCCGCCGCCGCCGTCATGGGGGTAGCAGAATGGGTTGCCGAGCGCCAGATGGAGGTGGAAGAATCGCAGAATCAGCGGGATAAACGAGTTGAGGACCTCTGGAGGCAATTGGACCCCAACGGCTCGGGCCATTTGGACTTTAAGGGGTTGCAGAAGGGGCTGAGGAAGATCGATCACCGTCAGCTTTAATCCTTGCCCCGTGCTCCCCGTACGGTTGGGTGCTGACCTTTGCACTGTAGCTATGAAAAATGCAGACCACATGCTGCGGAAGATCATGACCGTCGTCGACACGAACGACGACGGTAAAATCCAATACGAAGGTGAGAGCTCCGTCGCCTGGGAGTCGCGGGCTTGGGGCTGGAGCTATTGGCCGGGCTCCCCTGTCTTGAGGCGCCTGAGGGAAATAGGTGCTGACGATGACCTCCCGCCAGAGCTCCGCTGCTTCGTGGAGCAGACCGAGCGGCAACTAATGTTTCTGTTCCAGTCCATAGACAAGGACAACGATGGGCGACTTGACAAGACCGAGCTGCAGGAAGCCTTCCGACGGGCAGGGCTTGTCGTGCCGATGCGCAAGCTCGCCTCCTTCTTTGGCGACATAGACATGAACAACGACGGCTACATCAGCTTCGAAGAGTGGCGGTAAGTATGGGCGTTCATTTTGATCACGTTTAGTTTTCCCGTTGAAAATCCTGCATACTCTGCCTCGCATTCGTGAGGATCTATTTATGTAAATAGGGGTGTGTTAGCCATGGTGCATGCTGAAGAGGTAGGTAAGGGGTATGTATATCGTAGATGGCGATGTCCCCTATTCCGACTCTCGGTGTATGACTTGCTTGTTGAATAAGGGCTGGAGGAGACGGAAAAGAAAGCCAACCGTGGGGATGCTGTGGTCCTGTCTAGTTTTTCATCCTGTCTTTCATTGTCGATCTCGTCCGGTCTCTCTCTCCGACGGACACAATTCACTAACAAGACAACGCTCGCATCCAGAGATTTTCTTTTGTTTATGCCGACACACAACAGCAATGCGCCGTTGAAGGCTGTGATGGACTACTATTCCTCCATCGTCACCCTCTCTGCTGAAGGTGACTCGATGGTATCGGAGGAGACTCTTGAAGGCTCAGGTACGACCGGCTTCCTTCTGCAAACCCTCTTTGGATCCATTTTGAAGCTCGCATCCCCTTCTTACTCGGATCCCTCCGCCGGCAATATCCAACTTCTCAGCGACGAGGACGGCAATTCGGTAGCTGTGGTCGTGCCTTCCCGAGAAGGACCAGGCTCTGGCCCTTCCGGCCTCTCGCAGCTTCCCGCCTCGCCGAAACAACAACGACGACGGAGTTTATCAAAAAACAACAACAGCGACAACAGCAACAGCAGCAGCGGTTACGCCAGTTCCTCAGCAGATCTCGACCCAGCCTCTTCGCAACAGCAAGTATCGTCCGTGCAAGCGATGGTATTGCCAATATCTCCCCCGGGCTATTCAGGTACCAGCGCCAACATGAACGACATGAACATGGAGGCAGCGGTGCTGCAGGCGTGCATCCAGGCCGCCGACGAGAAGCCCACAGTCATACTTGGAAGAACCCCCGGCGCCGGCACCTCTCAAGCGAACCAGGTCACAGGCAGCAGCTCCGAGCAAGGCTCCAGCTCCAGCTCAGATGCAACTGTAGCACCCAAGTTCAAGAGATTGACTGACTTCGTCCCCGATCCAGGTTACTTTATCGCAGGTGCCGTCGCCGGAGGACTGTCGAGAACTGCCACTGCGCCCCTCGATCGTCTGAAGGTCTACCTGCTTGTCAACACTCGAGCGAGCACCGACACGGCGGCGAGTGCGCTCAAGCAGGGGCGTCCGCTGCTCGCCCTTCACAATGCGGTCAAGCCGTTCGGCGACGCCGTCAAGGACCTCTGGAAGGCTGGCGGTATGAGGAGTCTGTTTGCAGGTACGCATCGCGGTTCTTCTCCCCCCCCCCATCATGTTCATTGTTCAGCTTTCGTGGCCTCTCCCTTGCGATAATAGGCAGGGAGGGGTGAGGGGGAGCTGGATTCTTTTAAGGAAAATGAGGGCCGAATATTCGCTGACCAACCCACCTAGGCAATGGACTTAACGTCATCAAAATCATGCCTGAGAGTGCCATCAAGTTCGGATCATATGAGGCTGCAAAGCGAACCCTCTCCAAGCTCGAGGGCCACAACGACCCCAGACAGATCAACAGCTACTCGAAATTTGTCGCAGGTGGTGTTGCTGGCATGGTTGCACAGTAAGTCTACCCTAGAAATTCCTTGTTCACCATTTCTTCCCAGTGCAACTGCCAATGCTACTGCCACTGCCGTTATCACTGCCACTTTCATTTGTTCCAGTGGCTGTTGTCATTGCCTGCTGTCCTGGAGCTGCTGCGGTTTCCTTTGTCTCATGGCGCGTCACTGACACTCACGAGGTTCTGCGTATACCCGTTGGACACACTTAAATTTCGACTCCAAACATCAACAGTCCAGGGCGGACTCTCTGGAAATGCCCTTGTCATTGACACAGCCAAGAAGATGTGGCAGGCAGGCGGTGTGCGCATTGCTTACCGTGGCGTCACCATGGGCCTGATGGGCATGTTCCCCTACAGTGCCATCGATATGGGCACCTTCGAGTTCCTCAAGACATCATACAAGACGTACATGTCCAAGTATCGCGGCATCCATGAAGAAGACGCCAAGCCAGGCAACATCATGACAGGCATCATAGGTGCCACCAGTGGAGCTTTTGGAGCATCTGTGGTTTACCCTCTTAATGTCCTCCGTACCCGCCTCCAGACTCAGGGCACAGTAATGCATCCTGCTACCTATACCGGCATAATGGATGTTGCACAGCAGACGCTCAAGAACGAGGGTGTGCGGGGCATGTACAAGGGACTCACCCCCAACTTGCTCAAGGTGGCTCCCGCGTTGAGTATCACCTGGGTTGTGTATGAAAACTCAAAGAGACTCCTCGGCTTGGAATGAGAAGAAAGGACTTGGGAGACAGGACGCACAACAGGGGTTGGGATCACCTTTAACACTGGATCAACTACGACGAGCCAGAGGCTATGGCTTGGATCCCCTATTTGAATGACTCTAGGAAGAATTGGAAGGTACCAGAGGGCTGCCTACTTACTGCCAGGCAAAGGAGGAGTGAGTAGACGACCCATTTTTTGTTACATAGCCGTCATCTTCGTCAATGGCGTTTGTAAGACGTGTGGAGAGAGATACCAGAAGGCTTGATTGAGGCAAGGGCAGAAGGGATCGAGCTTGAGGTACATATACTGAGAGGCACCTCAGGGAGAGACCACCCAGGAGATATTAGCTGAATACAGACGAATGCCGGCATGTTAGCGGCCAACTCCCACGTGGATGCAAATCTGGTTGAGGGTGATCGTGGTGGCGATGACGGCGTCAGTGAGCCCCTTGAGCCTGTCAATCCGCCTCCCCTGGGACTGGAAGCCAAGCTTGAATATTCCATGTTGGCGAGGAAAACCAAAAACAAACATTGATGTAGGTGGTTGACGCGGACCAGAGGGGGGGGGGGATGGAATGGAACGTCGTCGGGCTGCCCTACGAAGAAGCTTACGTCGGGATCGTCGTCAGCCCCTCGCATCTCCCCTCGGGCCACCAAGAAGCTTGATTGATGGACACAGCACACAAGGACCAATGAACATGCAGAGGGACGTCTGTGATTCGTGATTCGTAACCCGTGGATACTCTCAGCAGCACGTAGACCCCTGCTCGGAAGCGATAGCCGGGGGTAGGTGGACACCATTGGCAGTTTGGGGGGACTTTTGTCAGCGTAATATCGGGCAGAAGATGCTCCACCTGGCGAGGGATTTCAGAATCGAGTGAGTCTGGTGGCGGATAGGATAGACTTTCTGCTTGGCATTCCCCTCTTGTCTTTTGTATGTGTGTGTGTGTGTGTGTGTGTGTGTGTGTGTGTGTGTGTGTGTGTGTGTGTGTGCAGACATGTCATGTCAGACTGCACCTTGATGTCGCCCAGTGGTACTTCCCGTGATGATCCTTGAAATAAAGTACGGATAGACTCCCCAAGCCGTTCGTATCTGTAAGACTGCTGTACCTGTACTCTCCAGATAACGTGGAGAGGGACTTCTGGACTTGTGAGCTCGTCTTACATTCTCCACCTCATCACCGACAGACAGCCAATTGACTTTCATGGCAACACCGCATTCCTTGGTGACCAGGTGCGCGATTGTTTCGCACCCCTCGTGTTAAGCAGCTTCCTGATTTGCTTGCTTGGTCAACGGTATCTCCCGGCCGGCCGGTGGTGTTCGTACGAATACAGATAGCCCAGCAAGTTCACGACGCCGCCGGCGGCCGCGGTACCAGTACGCCGCCTCATATCTTGCCTGATCGACAAGCTTACGAGTCTCACCCCTCTTCCTCACTTGCGATATCGAATCCTTCCGCCGCATCGGGTACGGGCGCCGTTGGAATTGCGGCGCGTATCCATCCATCTCACCCCATCCCATCCGTCGGTCAGTTGCCTTCGGCGAGCAAACGCAATATCCCGTCGGTGATTGGGTGACCGACGCCTTTCTCTTTCTCTCCCTCTCCCTCCCTCTTCCCCCTCGATTTTTCCCTTTCTAGGCTTCGGCTTGGACTCCAACTACTCGTTTGGTTTCTTTCCGCCTCCTTCCTGTCTCAATCAAGTGGACGCGCAGACTTCTTCGCGGCCCGGTTACTCCTCCTTGTCCGCCCATCTTACCATCACAACTCTTACGACGACTGTTGCTGTTGACGAAGCGCAAATTCCTCTGAGCACCTCGCGTAGTATCATCGTGATTCTCAAGTCAGCATCTTTCCCGCCGTGGGCCCGAATCCGCCACTGAAACTGTTTGGCACCGTTGTTTGGCATCCGCTCTTCCTGTCCACGACATTGCGCGTATCAGCCAAGTCCCCCTTCACGATTCAGGAACCGTCGCCTCTTGTGACCGCTTTACCGTTTGCTATCCGAGGAGAGAGCTTCAGCCAAGCGGCACAAGCTCAGACGTTGGGTGACCCAGCATAGAGAAACGCAAGGGCACACCCACGCACACACAATCCAATACATCAGACGGAACCCATCCAGGCGAAACAACGGGAGGGAGACTGAAATAGAAACCGCCGCCATGCCGGCCCCGTACTCTGACAACCTGTATTCGGCCAACGACTCCGATTCTGTCCAGACCCCGGACGACGACCTCGATGACCACCTGTCACCCACTGACGGCTACTTCCAGAGCAGCACATCGTCGTCAGCCGCCGCCATCTACCCTCCGCAACAACAGGCCCATGGTCACTACAGTCAGGACGACGTAATCGCCGCGACTACCTTCCCCACGTCCGCTGGCGTGCCGCATGTGCCTAACGTTCTCGTTCAGGACCCGTCGCTGCGTCTGCAACAAGAGGCGTCCTCCTCCTCCGCCTCTAAGAAGGACCGCGAAGCAAGGGAGGAGACAAGGTTAAGCTCGTCGCCTGTTGGTAGGACCTCGTCACCCGCCGCGCCCGTTGACGAGAATTACCATTACGACGACGGGGTCTCCTCCACCGCCGCCGACAGCGAGGCAACGCCATCGCACACGACAACAGCGACGACCACAGCATACACTTACACCCCCTCTCACACCGCCCAGAGCTCGTCATCTTATACACCTTACGCCCCTTCCGCCGACGCTCCCCTGCGTACTCCTCAGACTCACCCCATAAGGAGTCGGTACTCGCACCCGGCGTCGCTATTCCATGTACCCAGAGAGGCACCTCCTGCTTATACGCCGTCGCCCACGTCCCCGCTGGCATCATCCCCCACAGATCTCAGGAACTACCAGACCTTCACCTCCAACATGGGAGCCCCCGACGAAGAGGCGCGCTTGCTGGGCCGCAACCCCGAGAGCATGGGCGGCGAGCCCTGCGGTGGCGATGATGACCCGAGGCCGTCGCCGTCGTGGAGGCAAAGAGCCCTCAAGAAACACTCGTGGGCCTCGAGGCGGACCTTGAAAATGGCACTTCTTGCTGCCCTGGTCTTCTTCACCGTGTCGGGGTTTCTCAGCATGCTGGTCACAAGTGTCAGAAGCAAGGTATGCATCATTTCGTCTTCACCCTGCTACCCCTAAGCTAACGTTCGCCCTTTAGCCGTCTGATAAGTCACCTTCAAAGCAGCCCGTCAAGGAGTATGACCCCGTCACTGGCCTGCCCATCAAGGACGGCCCGTCCCAACCCAACGAGCCCGCTCAACCAGGCCAGCCTTCCAGCTCCATCCCCTGGAACCCCTCGAGCACTTGTCTCCAGACACAGCACCGTTTCGCCCCCAAGGTCTACGACCTGTCCTTCACGCCGGACAAAACCCTGAGCGTTCTCCAAGGCATCGAGTCTGATGCGCCATCCCGCGGGTTCCAACCCCAAGTCTCGGGCGACTTCGTTGTCCGGCGCCAACAAGGCAACGCTCCAGGCCCCTTCGTCGAGCTCGAGGTCGTCGCCAACGACGCGGCCCTTGACGTTGACGTTGAGTGGGACTCGGAGCACCAAGAGCTTCTAATCAAGACCCCGCAGCGCATCGAATGGAACCGCTCCCTCCGGCCCTGCATCGTCCTCCGCGCCACCATCTGGGTACCCGAGGGCGCCGAGCTGTCCCACCTCTACCTCGCCGCGATTAACGTGGGCGTCAAGCTCGCGGGTGACCTCTCCGTCATTGTCGAGAATGGCTTTGAGATTGGCACCATGTCTGGCGACGTCCACAACTTCATGGAGCCCCAGGACGCGCACCGTCTCAACTCACGAAATGTCGTCGTCAGAACCATATCTGGCGACATCACGGGCTCATGGCCGCTCTACGACTCTCTCAAGATCTCCTCCGACTCGGGCGACATCCGTGTGGGCGTCACCCCCCAGCAGGTCTCTGAGTCCAAGCCACGCTCCGCTGTCCTCGAAGTCAGCACCATCTCGGGCGACATCATCGTCACGGAACCTATCGATGCGGCAGTGCAGAGCAGCAAGCCCGATACGGCCGTCCCGCCGCGCGACTACATCACCACGCTCGATACCAGATCCGGCGGCATCAGAGCCTGGGTCGCCTTCAGCTCCGCCGCCGCCGTCGAGAGCATCAGCGGCGACATCGCAGCCGAGTTCTTGCCCGTGTACAACATCAGCCTGCTGCAATCCACCAAGGTGTCCGAGCTTCGCACCAAGACTAGGAGCGGAGACGTTGCCGTTAAGGTGCTAGATCCCATCTGGGTCGAGATCGCGGGTACCGAGGGCGCGCCCAGCGTTGAGAAGCCGAGGGTCAACCCCGACGAGCCCGTCGAGATTCCGACCAACCCCTTGCCCATACCCAACATCCCCAAGATCCCTCGCATGCCGGGAGCCCCCTTCATTCCTGACTTCGGGAACCCGTACAAACACATCCCCGTCCCAGCCGGCAGATGGACCGACGCATGGCCCATCAGACGCTCCTCCTCGGCCGACGTCGCGACCCAGACCGACGAGGGCACCGTCTCAATTAGCGAACGGCCGCCGATGCGCCACTTCAAGTCCACCCACGGTACCGTCAGCGGGGACATGAGAGTTCGATACCCGTCCTCGTGGGAGGGTTCCGCCACGGCCGAGAGCATCAGCGGCGAGATCTCCATCCGCGGCAATGACGTCCACATCGACAGCAGGACGCAATGGCCCAATGTTGTCCACGCACACAAGGGCCAAGCATTGAACTGCGAAGTCTCGCTGGGCAGCGTCTCTGGGGGAGTGGACCTCATCATTGGCTAGGAAACGAAGGCGATGTAGATGAAGGTGAGCCGGCGATGGAAGGCCTGGGGACGTGAAGGAATAATTCATATACACAATCGTCCAATACATGCGGGAAACATATTGGATGGAGAACACGAGGTAGGATGCGAAGAGGGGGAATCTGGGATGGAAGAATGGATAAAGGATTTACACACATATACCTGTCGCTACGATATTTGGATTTGCTTTAGGGGGCCACGGCGTCAAGAAGAAAGAAGCTCGTCAAAGACGGTGCTGTTTTCATTAGTATTGTCATTATTATCATAACTACATACGTTCGGCACATTACTGGCGAGGAGACACACATGACCTCGAATTCTCTACGTTCTATCTATATTATATATACAACAATGTCACTATCAAATTTGAGAACCCAAGGTCCCTCTCGAAGAAATTCGAACTCGAGATGAGTGAGAGTCTTATATCCCCCCCCCCCTTCTCTTAGCTGGGACGATCAATCATTGTCCCAATGTTGTGTATATAAGAAAGAAGCCATCTGGCAGGCTATTATAAGGGGTATCTAACGCTCAACCAAGTTTTTTGTTTTGAACTTCATCAGACGGAAAACGACCACGCCTCCACTCTCGACTTGAGCGCCTCCCGCTCCGCTTCCCCCCGCCGCCGCCACCACTTCGCCCCATCCTCCCCATCCCCACCGCGCCAATCCGCCTCCGGCCTCTCTCCTCGGCGATGCCCTCCTCCAACACCTTCTTCCTCAGGGCCGCGGCCCCGCCACGAGGGACCGCCCGGCGGCGAAGACTCCCGCCGAACGACGGGTCGTCCAACAGGCTCCGGTCGATCTTGCGGTACCGGACCTCGTACTGCACCCACCGCTCCAGCCCGGGCAGGCCGATGCCCAGCGTCGGCAGCGCGAGCATTCGCAGTACCTCCTCGCCCGTCTCGTTGTCGCGGTGCACGGCGTACAGCGCGGGCAGCGTGTACCGCACCTTGCCCGGCGCGAAGCGCTTCAGGATCCCCTCGAGCCGCGCCCTGCCATCTTTATCTGGCGTGGTCGACGCGCCGCGGTCGCCGCCCGTCACGCCGATCCTCGCGCTCCCGAACCCGCCGACACCGCCGCCGCTGCAGTAGTAGTTGTCGTCTTTGTCGTCGTTGTTATTGTCGGTGGCGGCGGACTCCTTAGTTTCGGCAGGGGCCACGGGGGCCTTGGGGGTCTCGGGGGCGTTGCCGTAAGCCTCGCCCTCGCCGAGGCGCTCGCGGAAGACCCTGCCGTGGACGGGCGAAAAGGGCGCGACGCGGAAGACGGCCTTGACGCGGCCCTTGACGCACACCCAGAACCGGCCGTCCCAGAGCTGGAAGCGCTGCCACGAGTGCCACTGCCTCGCGCTGTTGGACGGGATGGGCGGGACGGGCGCCGGTGGGGGGGCTTCCCGCACGGGCTCCTTCACGCTGCCGCCGTCCTGGTCGTGCGTCTGCCACTTGGTCGGCGGGAACGTCGGGTACTGCCGCAGGTACGTGTTCTTGACCGTCGTGAACGTGAGCTCGGGCTGCGGCTGGAGGGACGGGTAAGGCTCGCGGACGAGGTACCACTTCCTGGGCCCGACGGGGAGGAAGAGGACCGAGGCCTGATTGAAGGCCTTTGGCGTCGTCGTCGCCGGGTTGTTGTTGTTGTTGGTGTTGTTGGTGTTGGTGTTGTTGTTGTTGTTGTTGTTGTTGTTGTTGTTGTTGTTGTTGTTGTTGTTGTTGTTGTTGTTGTTGTTGTTGTTGTTGTTGTTGTTGTTGT
>PUHP01000023.1:30106-47681 GCA_006783085.1 Colletotrichum shisoi | reverse complement strand
GTTGTTGTTGTTGTTGTTGTTGTTGTTGTTGTTGTTGTTGTTGTTGTTGTTGTTGTTGTTGTTGTTGTTGTTGTTTTTGCCGGTTTCGTCGGAGCGCTCGGCGAGCTCGGGAAAGAGTCTCCCGACAACGGTCTGTAACGAGGCAAGCTGCGGCGGGTTCCGGTCCGGCGAGACCAAGGCGACGAGCTTCCGCACCATCAACGCCGCGATGAGCCGTCTGTGCGCGAGCCGCAATTCCCGCCGCGTGTCGTCGTATATCGACTTCCTCGCCGCCGCCGCCGCCGCCGTCCGGCCGGGGACTCCCATTCCAGGGAGCTCGATGACGAGGGTTCCGACGTTGGGCTCGAGGTCCGCCTTCACGCCGTCCCGAATCCAGCGCCCAGCCTCCCACTCCTGGCCCCTGACCCGCGCGTCGCACCGCGCCGCCAGCCTCAGTACGTGGTCCCTGCCCAGGGCGCGGGGCAGCGCGTGCTCGCGCACCAGGTGGCGCACGGCGTTCCGCATGGTCAGCGTACGGTCCTTGTTCGTCGCGTCCTCGAACCAGCGGACCTTGTTGGCCTCGCAGGTCGCCACGAGGCGGTCCTTGGGGAAGCCCAGCAGGGGCCGGTAGACCATGATGCCGGCGTCCTCGGAGTGGATCTGCGGCATGTTCCTCGCGGCCGCGGCGTCCTTGGCGGCCCTCGCCTTGGCCTTGGCGGAGCTCGCAGCGGAGAAGAGCGCGTCGCTGACGCCGCCGCCGAGGTAGGGGCTCTCGTGCCAGCCCATCTGCAGGCCGGCCCTCAGCTCGACGCCGTACAGGTCCGTGTCCAGCTCCGAAGACAGCTCCTTCCGCACCGAGGCCCAGTCCTTCTTGGGCAGGCGAAAGCTGACGAGCGGGGCCTGCGCCCTCTGGTCGTCGACGTGGCCGCTCTCGTAGACGTTGTGCATGTCGTAGCACTCGGGGATGTTGGCGGCCACGGCGATGCCCCTCAGGCCGCGGCTCCCGTGGCCGGCGAGCAGCCTCATGAGCACGGTCTCGTATTGGTCGTCCTGGTGGTGTGCGAGGAACAGGCTCTCCACGCGCAGCGTGGCGCACATGCGGCCGAGCCTGTGGTACCGCGCGCGCCTTGCGATACTCTCGAGATTGGGGGCGGCCGCCGGGTCCCCTTCGATGCCCTCGAGCTTCCAGTTGATCGTTTCGACGTGCGGCCGTATGTGGGAGAGCTTCCGCACCTCATTGGCGACGGCCAGGGCCTCGTCGGCGCTGCCCTCCCTGAGCCGGTGGTCGACGATGAAGGCCGACAGCTTGGTCAGCGGGTTGTCGACGATGCGCATGAGCGGCATGCGCTCGCGGAGGCGGCTGAAGAGGAAGGCGAGGGCCATGGAGTCGACGCCGCCCGACACGGCGAGGCCGATGCGGCGCGGCCGCGAGATGCGGGCCAGAGGGAAGCGTGGGGGCGTCGCGGCGCGGACGGCGTCCAGAAACTCGACAAAGGTTATGGGTTTCGGCACCGGGTGGAGGAACTGGTGGGTTGCGACAGCCTTTGGTTTCGTTGCCACTGCTGCTGCCGTCGCGGACGCGAGCGAGGAGTTGGTGGAGCCCATTCCATTGTGCGATGGCCGGTCGCAGTTTTCCGCGGTGGCGTGTGTGTTGTGTCGCTGGACCTTTTTCTTCTTGCTGTGGAAGCTTGGAACAGACAAGACAAGACTGCTGGCCAATTGACGAATCACTTGAGCTCTGTCGTTGGTCGGATTGGAAGCAGCTAAAAAAAATAAAAAAAAAGAAGAAGAGACTGGTGGATTCGGCCGGCCGACCACCCGCCCCCGGAAGCTCGGGCCATTCGGCTGAAAGATTTCCCAAGCTCACCCGACCGCCCCCCCCCCGCTCCACATCCCCCAAACCTCGGCGAGTCGGAGCTTCAGCGCAAAGACCCCTACCGTGTTTTTTTTTCTCTGTGGTACGGATACGGATACTCTGTACATTCCCGTGTACAGAGTACAGGGGTCGGAGACGTCAATTGCGGGCTAGACACCGATCGTAGCTCCGATACCCAGAGTAATACCCCACGATAACCTACGCCCGGTCACCCACCCGCCAAAACTTCCTCTCCCGCTCGCGCAAATGATCACACCGTCGTCGACGTCATAACACCGGGCTCCGGCCCTTTTCCATTCTTCTTCACATTGTCCCTCCCCTCTTCCCCTTCCGTCAGCTCGCGCGTGTCCAATTGATCACCGCCCGTCGAACGAATCGAACCGTCCGTCCGTTCTCAATCGCCGGCGCCGCACCCGAGCATCGCGACCCAGGATCCCGACCCCGACTTTCCTCGCAAAACCTCGAAACTTTCAAAAACCTCGAGCCAGAATCTTTCGTCTATCGCCTGACGAAATGTCCTCCTCGAACCCCCCTTTCACGACCGCCCTGCTCGCGGGCGGCATCGCCGGCACCACCGTCGACCTCTCCCTCTTCCCCCTCGACACCCTCAAGACCCGCCTCCAGTCCTCCGCCGGCTTCTTCCCCTCGGGCGGCTTCACCGGTATCTACCGCGGCATCGGCTCCGCCGTCATCGGTTCCGCCCCGGGCGCCGCTTTCTTCTTCTGCACCTATGAAGGGTCCAAGTCCCTCATCTCGGCCCGTCTCGCCTCCCTCTCGTCCTCGTCCTCGTCCTCCGGCACATCGAAACCGGCGGCCTGGGTCGACCCTGTATCGCACATGCTCGCCGCCTCCCTCGGCGAGATTGCCGCTTGCGCCGTCCGCGTCCCTACCGAAGTTGTGAAACAGCGCGCCCAGGCCGGCCAGCATGGCGGCTCCTCCCTCCTCGCCTTCCGCTCCATCCTCGCCCAGTACAACACCCCCGCCGGTCTTGCTGGCGTCTGGCGCGAGCTCTACCGCGGCTGGTCCATCACCGTCCTGCGTGAGGTCCCCTTCACCATCATCCAGTTCCCCCTCTGGGAGCGCCTCAAGCGCTGGGGCCGCGAGCGCAAGCAGAACAAGAACTGGAAGCTCGACGTCGACGGCGCCGCCAAGAAGCAGATCGAGTACGAGGTCAGCGCCGCAGAGAGCGCCCTGTACGGCAGCGTCGCCGGCGCCGCCGCTGCCGGCATCACGACCCCGCTCGACGTGCTCAAGACGAGAGTCATGCTGAGCCAGCAGAAGGAAAAGATCGGCGACGTCCTGAGAACGATATACAGGCAGCACGGCATCCGACCCTTCTTTGCGGGTATTGGCCCGAGAGTCATGTGGATCAGCATCGGCGGCTCCATCTTCCTCGGCAGTTACCAGTTTGCGTCCAACACCCTGACCGGTGCAGTACTATAAGATAATCCTACACGAAAACCTCAAGAGGAATCCGAGGGAAGATGGATGGACACCCGTGCACTTGCCAAGAAGCAAGATGTGTGATGATCCGAACCAAGGGCAAACGGCGGCGTGGGAAGGGGAAAAAAAAAAATCTGCAATGGGGGGTGCCCTCATCTACTACCCCTTCGCTGTATAAACACGCTCAAGCATCCAGCCAGGTAGATTGGCTGCGCTTGACAACAACTTTTCCCGCTATGTACATTACTGAAAACGCCATAATACCCGTACTGATAGAATCTATTTAGGCCGCCTCACTCGTTGATCTTGGCCACCGTCAGCGAACGCGATCCAAATGTCCACGAGTATGTCGCAGACACCACCTGACCGTTGGCCCAACGGTATTCCCTGGTTGGCCGCATCCTGCTGGCCATTCGAGACTATCGCGAAGCCCGAGGCCCTGAAGTCGAATCAGTCGGCACAGTATTCTGCGACGAAGTTTGTTGCACGGGGCTCTGGTGTCCATGTCCATGTCCATGTCCGTGTCGTTGTTCTTGTTGGCCTTGTTGGCCTGTGACGTTGACCACACGAATGACATTGAACTGGCCCGCACGAGAGCGACGCGCGCGCACACGTGACCTTTGTCGCCGCAGCCACCTAGACAGCCGGGACTATGCAGCTGCTTGGGGAGGCGTCGCGGTGCCTTGCGAAGGCGTCGTCTCAGATTCCGCAGTCGGAGGCAGCTCGGGGACCGGGCTCGGCGGCTTTGGAATCTCCTTGCGGCCATTTGCCTTGTAGTGAAGCTGGACGTCGTTGCCGCCCTTCCATACGTGGGCTCGCAGCGTTGCAAGGGTCATGGTGATTGGTAGGAGCTATTCAAAAGTCAGCACAGCGCGCGTGAAGTACAAAATGTGTAGCGTCTACTCACCATATCGTTACAGTACAGTTCCAAGTACTCGTGAGGTAGGAGCGCACCTGGCTCCGGGTTTTCGGGCTGGGGGTCGATTCTTTCGGCCACGTATGCCAGTATCTTCTTAACGCGCAACATCCTATTGGCATTAAGACGGTTGTTGCCGTCTGTTGTGGCAATGTCAGGCAGGCTGTTCTGCCACGGCTGAAGCACAAACGAGACCTTGACAGGTTCCTTCGAGGGGATCTGGTTTTGGAGCAGAACTTCGCCCAGCCACATGGGGCCGCGCTGTTCAATAATGTCCGCACCCTGGCCAACCGTCTCCACGGTGCCTTGATAGATGTTGGCGCTGCCGCCAGTCGTCTCTTCCTGGAGAACCACCTTCGTACCGGGTGGCAACTTGAGCACAGGCGTATCGTTTGCCAAGCTCGGGGTGACCTTGGTTTCGATGAGCTTGTCGGGGTTATCCGTCAGGGACTTGTCGTAGTCGTTGCGGATCTTCTGAATGGCGCCCAAGAAGCTGTCATCGACCTCCTTCTCGTGCGTCGACGACGCTTCGGACTCCTCGGCCTTCTCGTCCACCACGGCTGGCTTCTCTGGCGCCGTCGTCGAGGTAGATCTTCCAATCTTTTTGCTACCGAAAGACATGCCCATGCCCATGCGGAACTTCTTACCAAAAGGCGTGCTAGGCGACTTTCCGTTGGTGGCATCCTTGTCCTTCTCCTTTTCCTTGTCTTTGCCCGTGTCTCCATTAGGCTTGGAGTCGGCAGTGGACGTCTGCTCGGCGGGTGTCGCTGGCGCAGCTGTAGGTTTCGAAGCACCCTCGATAGGCCCGATGGCGCTGGTGAAGTAGTCTTCCTTCTCGCTCGAGGGCCGGCTGAACTGAGACGACTTGTTGTCGAGCGGGCTGGATGGCGTAGCCACCCCTTCCGGAACGTCATGAAGCTTGCCAAGGCCCGGAGTTGCCAGCCCGATGGCCATACCGGGCGTCGAGGGGAAGTGGGAACCGTTGGCGCGAGGGGTTGTTACCGAGTCGTCGTCCACGACGCCGCCTTGGGGTATACTTATCGCAACTGGAGGGTTCGAGCGGCTCGCCGCCAACCTCCGTTCCACCGACTCGTTGAGAGTCTGACGATACGCCTCATCCCTCTTAATTTCTTCGTCGATCAAGCCGGCAAACAGATAGCGGAGGACCCATTTCCCGAGGTTGACTAGTGTTATGTCAGTGAATGGATGCTTTAGCTGAGTGGCTTGTGCGTCTTACTTCTCTGGTCTTCGCGAAACTCTACTGGCTCTTCCAACTCGAGATCGTCTGCGTACATCTCGGCATCGAAACAGTTGAACGGCTCCAGGACTACAGTCAAACTTCCGGAGCTGATATCAATGGAGCACCAAGGGGCGACTGCCTCGATGGTGTTCACTTCTGGCTCAACATCCTCGAGGTGCCTCTTGGCAAACTTTTGGATCGGTTGGCACTATGGCTGGCTGTTAGCAATAGCTTGGGGTGGTAATAAAACGGACCCGAGGTTGACAAACCTTGATAAGATCCCACATGAGAACATCGCCGGCCGTGTCTAGCGTCAGAACTCTCCTCCTATCATTCAAGAGCCTGTGCTTGACCAGGCCAAACTGGCCCTCAATCGTCTCCTCCGGGTTTTGGTTGATAGGCTCGGTCCCCTGCGGACCGTGGCTTCCGGCAGCAGGGGGGGATTCCGGACTGGCGTTGGTCTGGATGGGGAATGTTGCCGTGTTGGAGATTCTCAAGATGGATGTGGGCGAGATTTCCTTCTTTGGCGAGTTCGCGGGGGCTGGGTTCGACGGCTGCCTAGACCTCGAGGCCGTGGATGCGGCGCGCTGACGTCGGAAAGCCTCGGGGAGCTGTAGGCTAGGACCCGTGTCCACGTTGGACCAGCGGTTGATGGATGAGGTGTTGGTCGCAGTCCAGATGTAGTCGCCGGCGGCCACGACCTTGCTGATAGAGTGAGACTCGTGGGCGACAGCCACCGACAATCCCTCGTCCATGTCTTCCTGGCTTCCTCGCACGTCCGTCTTGACAACAAAACCGGATCGGTCACTGCTGTAGAAAGTGCCCAGCTCGGGGTCGTCCGAGAAAAGCGACCAGACACTGTCGTCGTGCATGGTGAACGTGTACATACAACGGCCAGCCGTGACGCTCCAGAGCTTGATGGTGTGGTCCGAGCTGGCGGTCAAGACCTTGTCGCCAGCCTCATTGAGCAAGACGCCCCGAACATTGTCCGTGTGGCCGACAAACTTGGTGACTCTCTTGCCGGAACGCGGGTCCCAGAGGCGCACGACGGACTCGGGGCCGCCGTTGGCCATGATGTTGTGGCCAACGCTCAGTGCGTAGATGGAGCCTTTCTCGGCGATCTCGTCTCCCTGGGTGTCGATCTCGAGCGTCTTCCCACCTCCGTTGAGGTCCCACAGGTATATCTTGCGGTCGAAGCCACCGGAAGCGACCCAGTTGACGGAGCCCCCAGGCGGTGTCGCAACACATTTGACATAGTCGGCGTGCTCGCCGATGGTGGCAGCGATGTCGTTCGTCTCGGAGTGTGGGCGCCAGACCTTGACGGTCAGGTCGTTCGAGGCAGTGACGACGGCCGAGTTATTGTTCGCGAGGACTATATCGTTGATCCAGGCCATGTGAGCCTGGGTCTGAGAGCGGAAGGTGGTCTTGGTCTTGGTCGCAGGCGGGGGCGCGCTGCCGCCGCCCTGGAGGTTGAGGTTGAGGTCCCATGCACAGATGTAGCCATCGCGGGCTCCCGAGTAGCTGTGGACAGGAAGGGCGTGTCAGCGAAGCGTGGGGAGAGGCGGAGAAGAGCATTTGCGGGATGGGCAACGTGGAGCGGCTCGGTGGTCTTACAGGATGGCGTTTTCTTTGTCGACGGCGAGGCCATTGACGCCTAGTCTGTGGCCGCCGCCTTGCGAACCGGCCGGGAGCTCGAGGACTGCGGCACACGACTGTTAGCAACATGTTGCCGAGGGCCCTTCGAGGAAGACTGTAGTCGGGGTCGGCGGCTCGCGATGGACGCTCGGAGGGTCGTGTCGCTCGACCCGGGCGGGTGGACGTGCGGGGTTGCGTTGCGTCGTCGGCGTCGGACCAAGATGCGACGGGACGGGAGCGCAGCGGCACACGACTCCCAACTTCTAGCTCTCAACGACAGCGGCACGAGACAGACTCACCATAGCTAATCCTCTGGCGCGCCTTCTTAGCCATTTCGAGCGGTAGCGCGGCTGGGGGGTCGATTACAGATTATGCATGCAAGAGTGAAACAAGACAGTAATGATGACGAGATAAGAAGCTTAGAGATGACGAGGGCGGGTAAAGGACAAGCAATTGGGCCGTGGAGCGCGAGCCAGTTGGTGATGCTGTAAAGGATGGATGTGGTGGTGCTTGTTGCGGGCGGGTTATGGTCCGTGGTATGGATGGGTATTGTTAGTACTATGGGGTACGGAGATGGGTATGGAGAACGAGAGAGGAGGGAGAGAGACAGAGAGAGTGCGCGCACTGGTCAAGCAAGGTACGATGATGATGTATACAGATACGCTGCACCTGTTGGTGTTGGTGTAGGCGTAGTACCTGGTGTAGATGTCGAGGTGCAGGTGCAGGTGCAGTTGCAGTTGCAGGCGCAATCCAAGGCGTTGGAAGGATGGGATCCATGATCCATTGCTGCCACCTGAAGTCGGGGTAGATACATAATACCTCCCAGGTAGGAAAGGTACCTAGGGTAGGGTGGAAGGTACCTAGGCTGGTGGGCCATGAAGGTGGGTGGATACGGTAGGTAGGTAGTGTTTACACAAGGTATCTATCTACCTACACCGGGGAGATATCTAACTGCCTACATCGAGAAGGATGGACAATGGGTCTTCGAGGCCAATTGAGTTCGGTTCGGTTCGTTGTATATGTCCTCTCTGCGGGAGCCCGTCCCCAAACTGGAGGTTGACATGTAGACAGAGTGTACGGATACCTGGCTAGCTACCTACCTTACCTATCAGACCCTTCTTCTCACGTATGACTGGCATCAACTCTAATAACACGAGCAGCTAGCTGCCCCAAGGTCTGTACCCCGGAAATGCAGTTTTATTTCTCGATGAGAATTTCTCTGCACAGCTACATCTTGCTGTTTTCCGTCCACGTGCACTACCTAGGCGTAGATAGACGGACCGGATCTCCCTCCAAATCTGACAGACGCCAAACGCCAGGTGAGTGTCAAGTACCTAGTAGGTCGGAGGCACATGGCTCGATTCGCTAGCGCGCAAAGCGTCATGTCATGTGTCTGGATTACCGGGAACTGCAGGCTAGGCTCCCTCTCTCTCTGAAGAATCCTCCCCCCTCCCTTCCCAAATGACTTCTGGAACGTCTGGGAAAAAATCCCAGTGGCTGGGGTGGTGCGAACCTGTCCTGTCCCCTCCACAAGTCACAAGTGCCTGCCATCCAACCAAACCCCCCTTCCCAAAAAGCATGGACCGCCGATCCCCCTCCCTCCCCCTCCCCTCGGCGCTCTTTCCCCCACAGTCTGTCTGGCGCGCTCCCTCTCTCTCTCTCGCTTCGTTTAATGAGCCGTTATTATTTGTCCGTCGCCGTTGAACGCCTACCCCACGCGTCCGTGTCATATCCGCATCCGTCATCCTGCATCCCGTCTCGCCGGCGCCGGATATCCAACGCCGAGGGAGCTGTCTCCTCCGTCCATCCAATGTCAAAAGTCGTTCCAATGGTCTATGACGTGAATCTTTTCGGTTTCTCTTGTGTGTGCTGTATTTCTCAGCGGGTATCACGCCTTGTTTCCTCCCAGACGCCCTCCCCATCAAGTTCAGTGTGTCGCTAAGAGAGAGCGTCGCCCTCACTCGTCCAGGTCCAGCGGCTTCGTCGCCGCGACAAGCCGCTCCAGCCCAAGGATGCTCGTCCGGACGCCCGCTGCCGTAGTCGCACCTTCCCGGGCCTGTTGGGCATCTATGTCGCGACAACCGTCAGCTTTTTAGTCCTCATGGCCATCCAGCTCTCGATATGCCGAGATCGACACCATCAACATCATCACCCAGAGAGAGCAAAACTCACCCTTCTGCTGAGCCCTCATCTCTCTCTCCTTCCTCACACAGGCACGGCACTGCCCCTCCACAGGCCGCGTCGCCACCCTGGTTATCTGGTTGCACATCGGGTCCGGCATCTCCAGCGGCAGGGCGTCAGGCAGGTGGATGGTTCGGTCGAGGGTGAGGCTGCCCAGGGACCGGAAGAGCACGCTGCCTCGCGCCGAGACGCACTTAAAGGTGTTCTGATACTGCTTGTGCGAGCAACCCCTGTGCAGCGTGAGGATGTAGGTGCACATTGTGGCATTTGTCTCGTATCTTTTGTCTTGTTTGCTTTTGTATCCTGGAATTTAAAGCAAATCATGCAGAAGGCTGCTTGCAACAGCCTTGGTAGGTTGATGGGTGCTGAACAGTGGTGTGTTTGTGTGAATATCTTCGTTTTCTGCGATACTAAAAACAAAAGGTGGGTGAGTTTGTTGCTTGTTTGCTTCAAGAAAAAAAAAGGGAAGGGAACGAACGGGTATGTGGTGAGCCGTTTGGTATTTCCAGTGTGAACTTACTATCTCTCACTTTCTTTCCAGTAAAGGGAAAGAAATAAACGCAGTAGCCAAGGTACAAAACACCAAGGGTCAAAGGAAGTCTTTGGTAACTCCTGTTGATAAATCGACGACTGTCAAGTCCTTGCAGAACTGGTTGATTGGCTTGTGGTGAGGCATGAAGGTGAGAAGAGAGGCCACGCAAGAGGCTGGAGGCCGTCCCAGGGCCGCAACCAAAAGCCAGTAATTGAATACTTGCTGCATATGCGGACTCAACACCATCTATCTGCTCTCAGCGTCTCTCTCTCTCTCTCTCTCTCTCGTAACATTCATTTCATAGGACGACCAGCACATTCAAGAATCCTATACATCACACGCTGCAGACATGCACACAGGAGGATGAATCATCCCAAAGGCTAGCTATAGCCACGAAACGCGAACACAGGGTACAACAACAGAGAAACCCAACCAGGAGTAGATGTATAACAGATGATCTGTCTGTACTCGTACCTCTCTGCCTGGAGCGAATTCTGATATTTGACCCAGTAACCCATACAGCCAGCAGACCCTTTGTTCACCATGGCATCTCACAGGAGATAAGACGATCGACCGAGATCATGTGAAGAAGAAGAAAAAAAATGAAAAGAAAATCCAGTCCCAATTACCCCTTTTTGACTATCGTTTTTATGACGCGACGCCGTGCTGACCAAATCTATTCTCACAGGACCAAGCCATTGTTGTGTCTAACCCCCATCACCATCATCTCCCCTCCGACCCCCCTTCTTGCCCCCCCCGGACCATACTCTACCGCTTCTTGTAGAAGCCGCCGGTGCCCTGCTGTTGCCTCGGCTGGCTGCCGTACGTCCTCCTGCCCTGCGTCTTCTTGTCGCGGCTCATGCTCGCGCCGACCGTGATGTCGACCCGCGGCGGCGTCGAGAAGCCGAAGCTCTTGGCCACCTTGGCCAGGTCCAGCTTGTTGACGTCGAAGACGGTGCGCAGCGAGTGGCTGGCGTACGCGTGCAGGTAGCTGCGGTAGCCGTCCTTGGCGCTCTTGTTGAGGTAGTAGTTCTGGTTGATGAGCTTCTCCAGCAGCGACTGGATGTTGGCGATCTTGTTGGCCGGGAAGTCGAACTCCACCACCGGCACGCGCGCCTCCTTGAGGTGCGTCAGGAACCCGACCTCGCTCGGCTGCAGGAACATGAGGGATCGGCCCTTGCTGTTGGCTCCGCGCGCCGTCCGGCCGACGCGGTGGATGTAGTCGCGCGGGTCATCGGGAGGGTCGACCTGGACGATCCAGTCTACTGCGGGGATCTAGGGGGTGTCGGTCGTTAGCAACGAACGAACTATACTAGGCCCCATCTTTCAGAGGGGAAGGACGAGGGGGGAAAAAAGAAGAAGAAAAAACTTACATCCAAACCACGGGCGGCGACGTCAGTGCAGATGAGCGTGCCCTGCTTGGCGTTGCAAAACTCGAAAAACGTGTTGGTCCGCTTCTGCTGCTTCTGCTTGCCGTGCAAGTCCAGTACCGGCAGGTCGATATAGTTGAGCAGCTCGGCGTGGTACTTGACCGAGTTGCAACTGCTGAAGAAGACAATGACCTTCTTCTTGAGGTTGCGCTTGAGAAACGAGAAGAGCAGCAGGAAGCGCTTGTCGGCGTCGCAGATGACGTACCCTTGCTCCAGGTTCTCGACGGTGCTGTGCAGCTTCTCCTCGTCGACGTTGACGTACAGCGGGCCCGGCCGCAGCGAGATGCGGGCGAGGTCCTCAACCTTTGTCGTCTGCGTGGCCGAGAAGAGCATCGTCTGGCGGTCGTTCTTGGGCAGGATCTTGACGATCTGGCGCATCTCGTCCTCGAAACCAATCTCCAATATCCGGTCCGCCTCGTCGATGATGAGGGACTTGAGGTTCTTGAAGACGAAGGGAGTGTTCTGCAGGTGGTCCAGCAGACGGCCGGGCGTCGCAATCAGCAGGTTCACACCCTTCTGCAGCTTGTCGGCCTCGGCGCGGCGGTTGGCACCGCCGATGACGATGCCGTACGTCTGCGAGTGGTGCGCCATCAGCTCCCTCGCGACGCCAAAGATCTGCAGTGCCAGCTCGCGCGTCGGCGACACGACGATGACACCCGTGCCGTTGCGGGGCTTGAAGCGCAGCGCGTGAAGCATCTCGATAGCGGGGATCAAGAAGGCGAGCGTCTTGCCGGAACCCGTCTTGGCCGCGCCGAGCACGTCCTTGCCGCTCAGCAGAGGCGGGATGCCCCTCCTCTGGATCTCGGTCATCTTGGTGAAGCCCATCTCCTGTATCGCCTTCATCGTCTTCTCCGACAGGTTCAGCTGAGAGAAGTCGTGTGCCTCGGCGCCCGCGACGGGCGGGAGCGTGAGGCTGTCGCGGTTGGGAAGGTCGGTGCTGCCTGCGTCGTCGGCCTTCTTCGCGGGCGCCTTGACGTCCTCGTCGAGGTCTGAACCGTCGGCCTCGTCATCTTCTTGGTTTTCGATCTCCTTGAAGTTGTCTGCAACGTCCTCCTCCTCTTCCTCCTCGCTGGCAACCTCGGCCTGCTCCTCCTCGTCGTCGGATTCCGGCTCGGGCTCGGGCTCCTTGCTACGCTTCACCTTTTTCGACTTTTGCGCGGGCGCGGCGGCGGGGGGCTCGGCTCGCTTCTTGCTTGACACTTTTGCGCCATTGGAGTCGCGGGACTTTCTCTTCTTAATTGTGGTCGAGTCCATTGTGGGATGTTGTGGTTTTACAATGAAAAGGGAGTTGTAAGACCTGCACAAACTTAGCCAGACGTGGGAACCTTCACTTCACGACTCTTCCTTGAGGGCGGCGACCCTCAGCCAGGAAATTTTCTTATCGTTGATAAAAAAATCTGGAGCTAAACGATAACGGAAGTTGTTGATCCGTGCCGAGTGGATCTGGATGCGGGGCAAAAGGTACGTACTGAAAAATAGGGAAGTACAACGAAACACTGTTCCTATCAGGGCTGCTCCAGACTGGTGAAGAAACCGTCTTAGAGACTAATCGTTGGTGGTTCGCAGGTCACATCAGATTCATGTGTAGACAACATACAAATTTTAAAGAAGACCTCATATTGGGCACGACCAGCCTGATGTCAGACAATGTCAGACATACAACAATCGCCAAGTCGTTGGTACCTATGGCACATTTCACAAACAGCAAAAAGATCTGGTAGTCGAGGGGACTAAAGAAGAGGAAAGAAAGGAATTCCTCCATGTCAAAATGGTCCTCGACCTTGCTCGAGCGTCCGTCCATACTGAACCTGAACCCTTCGCAACCATGGATGCATCTTGTCCCCTCGTTCCCGATCTGATGTGATTTCGATCCCTGAACTATGATTCACCCTAGAGTTATCGTAGGATCGGAGCAAGAGCAAAAAAGTATTGTGACCCCGGATCAACATCATAACAGAACCGCAGGACTCGTGAGGTGAGTGCCTGCGGCGCCTGCGTTGACGATCGATCCAAAAAAGCAAATTTGTAGTTCCGCCGAGACTCATCGTCGGATATGCCTCGATATGCCATGCCTCTCCGCATTTCCCTCTGCCGTAGTCCTTGTGTTTCTCAGGAGTTTTGTTTTCTGTCGCCCTGAACGCCACCGTCGTAAACCGGGATGAAAATGCCGAAAAGTCAAGTTTGAAAACATTGTCGTCGTCAAGAGAAAGGAAATCCTTGGCGCAGTGCCGATCGATCTCTGGCCGGAGGTTTCCAAGTACGATCAATTCTCACCGCGTCCTGCGTTTCCTCATGTTTCTGTTGCAATCAATCAGCAAGCCGCTTTCTCACCCACAACCAAGCTCGTCAGGGGGTGTCACTTACACTCTGCCGTCGGGTTCTCGTGCTTGGCAGTGGAACCCTTGCCGCGCCAGGTGCTGACCGCCGGGATGTTAGCCTCGTAGCGCACCTCCTCAGTTCCGTATGCGCGGGGGGTGAGCTTGATGAGGGTATGCAGGGGCACGTTCATCCAGGGGCTGTCAGCCTGGCTCTTGTTCATGAAGTAAGCGTAGATGCAGCGCAAAACGGCCTGGTGCGTGACAATGAGGATGTCCTCGCTGCGCTCGAGCTCCATGATAATGGGCTCCAGACGGATGACCACGTCGCGATACGATTCACCGCCGCGGTAGCGGTAGTTGTACTTGTCCTCGTCACGAGCGGCAAAGTCCTCCGGGAAACGGTCCTTGATTTCCTGGTAAGTGAGGCCGTCGCAGACGCCAGAGTCAAGCTCGTCAAGCGCCTTCCACTGAAGCTGGTTGTAGTCAGGGGGGAGGAAGCGGGAAGTAGCGATAGTACGCTTGAGCGTCGAGGTCCACACAGTCAGAGGACGGTCATCCTATGCGTTCATTAGCACAAGACATGTGTAATTCGGGCGACAGAGCCACTTACGCCAACCGACTTGCGAACGAGCTCGGGGAGCTTTCGGGCATACTGTTCACCACGAGGGGAGAGCGTGGTGTCGCCACCAATGCGACCATCCAGGTTGTACATGGACTCTCCGTGCTGTTCCGTGTCAGATTAAAAAAAAGAGTTCGTCCGGTCACGATATTTAAGCGAGGACTTACTCTCGACAGCCAGATGGAGCGGGGCCGGATGTGAAGGTTCATGAGATAGTAGACGACGCGACTCTGGAGGTAGTCCTGGATGCGGTTGATAATGACCTGTTTGCCGACGTCCATGATCTTGAGATAGGTGTACTCGTTCTCATCACCGTCCTCGTCGAGCGTCTTGTAGACCTTCTCGTAATTGCGGATGCGGTTGCGAAAGTCGAGGGCCGCCTCCTCGGGGTCCTGACCCTGATAGTCGGGCGAGGTGGTCTTGACGTCACGAATGTTGGCCATGATGAGGTTCTCGTTGTCGCACTTGCTCTCGACGAAAAGGACCTCGATACCCTCCTTGGTGCAGATGTCGAGAACCCACTTGCGGCGCTCCTTGGTGGAGTTGGTGGCATCCAGGATGCCGATGACACCACCCTGGCGGAACCAGGCGAGCATGTCCTCGATGGCCTTCTCGGCGGCGACGCGACGTCTGCGCTCACCCTCGGTGTTGTGAAAGTCAAAGAAGTCCGCCGAGGGATGGGCATCCTCCTTGCGACGGTAGCTGCCGACGTTGAAGGTCTTGGCCTTGATGGAGAGCCAGCCCAGATAGCGTTGCGCTGGGTCAAAAGAGTCAGCCCTGGATGCTCGATGTATGCTCGACGTCTCCACGCGTAACGCGTAAAGACACCTCGCCAAAGACGCCATGTTCGCGTTCTTCAATTGGAGGCGAAGCCCGAATTGCTCACCTTTCTGGGCGATGAAGCTCTTGCCCCGAGCGGGCAGACCAACCATGACAACACATATCTTGGTATCCTCCACCTGAATGCCTACACCGTTAGTTCTGGGCGGCATCTTGACGGTCGTCTCGTCGTTGTTGGTGGTGGTCTCTTCTTGAGTGCAAGTTGCTACGCCGAGACAGAAAAGAAGAGGAGCGAAATAGACGAAGTCATGAGTAAGAAAAAGAAAAACTCCGATTGAGTGGCGAGGCAGCGGAGCTTGGGGAGCTTGTGGTGGAAGGCAGCTCGTGTGATGCTTTCAGTTCCAGCTGTGGCAGGAGCTCTATGCCCAAAAAGGCAGGACCCCTCGGGTGTGACCGTGACTTTCGGGGCGGGTGCGATGACCTAAAGGCCGGGGTGGAGGTGTTCTCTACCGGGGAAGCAACCGCTAGGTACAACAAGGCTCAAGGAGATCCTGTGAAAGAACTACTAGCAGGGGCTGGAGTTGGTGGGCTACAGGCTGCGGGTAGGTAGGTAGGGTACCTAGGTAGGGTTCAAACTGGGTGATGGAGAGTTTGGGTTTGTTTGCATGTGCATGAGGTTTGTATGTGTATGTTTAGTGCAGTGTAGGCGATGGGTGCAGGGAGATGGATGCAGGTCCTTGTGCAGTTACACAGTTCTTGGGAGGGTGGAATGATGTAGTGAGGAGAAGAGGAGTGATCTGATGTTAGGTCAGGCCAAGGAAAGAAAGGTAAGTAGGCGATGAATAGAGTAATGAGTGGGCGAGTGGCGTGCACCAGGATGAGAAAGTGTGAAGGGGATTGTGAGAAAGGTACATACGTAAAAGGTATGTAACAGGGGGGAGGGGGAAGGGTGTAGAAGGGGTGCCGGGAGAGGGGATACATAATAGTAATATCCCGAGGAACACAACAAACAGCCTGGAGTCAAACGTGGCCGCCAGCAAAGGGCCATCCAGCCGAGTGCGGGCAGAACAAGGCAACAGAATGATGAAGGTACTGACTAGGCTGGATTCGGCAGTGATGGATGGCTTTCAAGACCCAAGACATGAGCTGCTACAACGGCGAGAGACGGCAATGCAGACAATAGGAAGGAAACAGGAGCAGGCCACTAGCTCAACTCGTCGTCCATCCTGATTCAGATATCCGGTCCGCCCATGTCCAGAAGATAGACAAGGCAGACAGAGTAGCAGATGATGCTGCTTGCATAACACGTAGCCGTCGCGCTCGGGAATCCCAGGAAGAACACATGCAGTGGATCACCAACTGGGTGAAGCAATTGGCGTGACGATTGGCCTCTTCCGGGACAACACACGCCGTCCAGCGCCGAGTGCGTTCGGCCACGGATGACCCAAATGTCAACCTTGTCGCTCTTGACTTCCCGTCTGCCGGTCCGCGAGGGACAGCTCGTGAACGATGGCTGCAGCCATGCAGCAGCAGGGCTTAGGCACGACATTGCGTGGAATGTCAGAGGCCGCCTTCTCTCGGCTTCTCGTCCGTAGTCAGGTCTGCCCGCCCGCCCCTCCATGACCCCATCCCAACTCCAATCCTCCCCGTTCCACACGGCCATGCCCCTCATTTTCGTGTCTTGTGCCCGCCTTTCCCCGGCCCCCTGGTCGGGACTAGCCCAGCCAGAGATAGACAGAGAGGAGGAAGAAGTTCGGCTGGCCTGGGCTGCAGAAGGTCCAGCTCATCCAACGCCACACCCATCCCCGCATCGAACGGGACATCTAGCATGCATCCTTCGCACCAACTTGCCAATCAACTTTGCCCTGATGCTACTTACCACCCTTTCCAAGCTCGCTGCCGCTCACCGAGGGGCCAGGACAGCCGAGGTGAACGTCAGACCACGCCGGAAACTCCAACATGACTTGCCAGCCATAGCCGGAGCCCCATTACGGCAGACATCGGAATTGGCAAACTACCTTTTCCGATGACGACGACGCAAACGAAAAGGAATGATGCAGAATTCCAATCGGGGGAAATACCAGCCAGGTCCAGAATTCTCAAACAACATAAGTCGGGAGCCGGCAGACCTTTTCCTCTGTTCTGACAACTTTGCCATTTGGTTTCGCTCCCGGCGCGCCACTTTCCGCCGTCCTTCCTCCCAGGCCATTTCCGGCTAATTGGTATTCTCCAACATACGAAATCGGCAACTCGCCTCGGCCAATGCGCACGATGCATTCTCGAGCCACGTCTTTTTTCCCACTCGTGTCTTCGCATCTCTGTCCGTCAGGCTTTCTCTCATGGCTCAATTAACCAGGTCAACGGCCGCTAGCAGCTGACCCCCACAGCGGCTGCCAGGGGAAAAGGGTCATCCGGAAAAGTCTCCTGACCTCCAAAACGGAATCCACCGCTGCACTTTCTGGGAAGCCCTCATGACAGCCAGGGTTTTTTTTGTTGCTCTTTTCATACTACTCCCCTCTCGCCAGGCCCAGTTCCGAACCAGTAGGTCCAGCCATCTGGGACTCGGATCCAGCAAATCGGCACGAATGCCAGATCGTATCAAAGGCCCAGGGGGGGGGGGGGGGGG
>PUHP01000023.1:7686-29889 GCA_006783085.1 Colletotrichum shisoi | reverse complement strand
GGGGGGGGGGGGGGGGGGGGAGGTCACTGACCGATGCCCCCCCTGCGTGATTATTCACACCGCCAGAGACTACCAAGCACGGAACGGATTGGGGCGAGGACAAAGGGAAGGGGGGGGGAAGGAGGTCACTTGACGAAGTCGCCCACGATGCTGCGAGCCCAAGTGGCTACTGCGAAAGCACTCACTGCACTTGCAATGCAGGCCGCCTAGGCCCAGCAGGCACAAGTACAAAACGCGTCAATCAAAACCTGGGATGCTCTCTCGGCCGATCGGAAAACAAAGAAATCTCGACCATTCGTGCGTACCTTGCTGAAGCTCCAGGTATGCTGTCGCCGAGGCTGCTGTCGCTTGGCGTCTTCAGCACCTGCCGGGATTACTCCGATGCCCATGATGATGAGGAATGCTCTTGAATCGGGGAGCTGGGTTTCGTGTCGATGGGAATGCCTTCGTCAGATCGAATCCAGACCGGGAGAATCCTGCTTCTTTCTCCTCCCTTGAAGCTCTGCCGAGCGGGCGCGGGGGATGTCGGAGTGGAGGATCGGTACAGCAACTGCCGAATAACCGCAGCACACAGGGGGGGGGGCGACTTGAGGCGATCGTGACACCGCGAAGGTGGTGCTGGAAGGAAAATTCTGACAAGAAGATACGAACGGATGTTGAAGAAGAGAAGGGAAAGCTGTTTTTTGGATATTCAAAACGTCGCCTTGAGGTGAGTCGTCGTCTGAGAAGTGTGCACAAGGACCTGGCTCACGAACACTGTTGAATGAAGTGGCAGAAATGAGTGAGCCATCAGTGAGGTCACACAAAGCGGGCCACTATCGATAAGGACTGAAGGGAAACAACCCCTAAATTACGATAAGCCCTCAGCCCCCTGTTGCCACTCCGATAAGTCCCGACCTCAGCAGCAGTTTTAGCGCTGTCCGACTGTGGAACGGTATCGACGCTAAATCTCCCGCTCTTTCAAAGCACTTCAATATCTACCAATCCGCCTTGGAAAGAGCTGGGTTCAACGGTACAGAAGGAAGGTAAAAAGTCCTCAACTCGAACTCGGCCGCGCTTTCAAAAATAGTATGAGGCAAGTGGCATTCTTTAGACGGAACCCTATCTCTCTGTCTCTCTCTCAGTCATTCTGGTAAAAGACATGTTTTTTTTTGTTTACCGTGGTCCCAAAACAACACTCAGCAAATCATTTCCCAATACCGCCCAGCCACAGAGATCAAACTGCGTCATCTCAACCCACTGTGTCCGCAAAATTGGGGAGTGAGTCTCGCAGGGATGGTCGACACGTCGCAGAGAATCTACTTCTCGGGCAGCTGGGGCGTTGGACCGTACGTCTCTCGGCCATAGAAACGCATCTGGCCAGCGCCGACGTCGAAGTAGGCCTCGACGTTGTGTAAGAAGACAGTGCCGAGAACATATGGACCCGTGCCGCCCGTGGTGATGCCGATCTGGCAATAGCCGGTGAGAGGGTCTCTGAGACCGCGGTACATCATGTCTACAGGGTTGATGAAGAAGCTCGCGCCCTCGATGACGACAGCAATCTTAGGAGCAAGGGCATCGCACGGAGCGAAGTACCCGCCGTACTGGAAGAGGTAGACGGCGCTGGGAGAGAATGACCGGGCGATAGCTTCGGCGATAGGCGGAGGCACATACATGAGCGTAGTGCCGGTGTCGACGATGTAGGGGTACTTCCTCGTGTCTGAGGTCGATCCCCAGCGAATACCGTCGACAAGGACGGTATAGTACGAGTACTGCCAGCTGCCTTCTGGTCGCTCCGGGTTGATTGTGGTCTCGGGCTCGTCAGCTGGTGTCAGGCAAGCGAAAGGAAACAGAAACTTACAATGATAAGGTCGGTGTACGCCGTGGGACCGTCGACGGGCAGACCAGTGCGGCCACCCCATCCAATGACACCACTGGAGTTGCGGACAAGAGAGACGCTGAAGGAATCTGCAGACAGGCCTTGCTGGACCATGCTAGTGAAGAAGGGGGAGTAGGGGACTTGGAAGGCAGGGCGATTCTCATCCAAGTCGCCAGTGAAGGCGCTGGTAATGGAAGGATAGGCCAATCCGAGGACGCCGTTGGTGTAGTTGTTGCCCATCCAGTACGTCTTGTTGGCGAGACCGACCTGTTGATATTTGACAGTAATGCCGGCCACTTCGATGTCGCTGAAACCCATGGGGCCAGAGACGCGCTCGCCAGAACCGTAGCCCAAGGTGAAGTGGATGTCCTCAACGGGGCCGTACTTGAAGCCATCGATCTTGTTCGGGCCGAAAGCGCAGGCTTCCTGGGAATAGACAGCAGTGCCGACCATGTTCGTGCAGGTAAAGTTGGAAGCGGTAGCCCAGGTGTCACTGCTTCCGGTGTCGAAGATCACGTTGACGGGCTTGCCGTCCCAGGTAACCTCGACGGCGTATTGAGTTCCATAGGGAGAGAGAGCCGTGATATTCTGGTAAGCGGACGAGAGGCCACGGGGTTGAGCGGCGCCCAGTGCTGTAGCGGCGTTGTGGCCAGTGATTCTACTGCGGAAGGGCTTGAGGAGCTGGACGCGATCCGAGACTTCGTCTGGGGCGACATCGCGGAAGGCCTTGATGCGCTGGAAGTGGACGCCCTTGAGGGGGCTTTTGATCTCGACGCCGACGCGGTGTCTGTCCTTGGCCAAGGCAACATTGGCCGACAGCAGGGAGGCCCCCAACAACGAGGAAATAAGGCTGGTGATCTTCATGGTTTGATGTCGACGAGCAAGATGGAACGAGTGTCGTGAAATGGGAATGAGTGACTGACGGAACGAGAGAGTGAGCGAAACAGGCGAGGCACAGCTTCTGTCTCGAGTGAAGAAACAAATGGAGGTAGGGAGGGAATAGTAAAACGTTTGGGAGAAGGATTGAAGCGAGAAATAAAGGGAAAAGAAGAAAGGTGTCACGGGCGAGGAAGATTAAGAAGCGAAAAAGGGGCGATGCTCGTTCGTTGGAAAGGCAAGAGGCCGGGAGGAAAGCACAGGGGGTTGCCGTCCGGGCTACAAGCGTAGAACCTTGGTGAGTGACTTCTTTCTAAGAGGGAGACAGAGAGAGAGAACACCTGGTTGGTACCTACCCAGGTAAGTTACGTGTCGTGTCGTCTGCCTCATTCTACTTGAGCAGGAGCTGAGAGGGAAGCGGCTGCCGTCGTCGTGGAGGGCGAGAAGGGACGCTGCCGCCTGCCTCGATCTCCCAGGTGGACTGTCCTTTCATACCTGGTTTTCGGCAGGATCAACCCGGACACCAGATGGCTTGAACTTACCTACATTTAACATCTCTTATGGGAATAGATGAATGATTCTGTTCTTGGCTTAACCGAGATGCTAACGTCACTTTCAAGTTACCCGGTTTGTCATATACGACATCTTCCGGCCATCGTCCCACCTTCAAACCGATTCGGGCCTTGGGCTGGGCCGGTCTACAACGAGAGGATGCTACCCTTGACCGCTGGTTCCCATGGGTCAAGTTGTGTATTTGGACCAATAATTTGGCGAGCATATAAGAAGAATCAGTTTTTGATGTTGAGACTTCATAATCAACCGCAAGTCGTCTTGGTTGGAGCTGACCCTGCGTCCTTGAGCCACAAGAACGATAGCAACGCCTCTTGTATGGGATTGTCGCGGAGTCCCCAAACAGGCATACCAGCCGCTTCATAAATTGAAATCTATCCGAAACGGCGTACCTACTCAACCGTTCTAGGGGTTGCTCAGAATATCAGCATTCTGTAATTACTTTGGGCGGATGTCTGCTTCCGTCATCCCATGCAACCTCCCAGGCACCGGTGGCACAAGACACGGTTATCGGGAAGTCAGCCACCTCATCGGACAAACGCCGAGAAACTTGAGATTGTCCAGAAGATCAGTGTTTGCCACCATATCCAGACTTTTTTTCTTAGTAAAAGGGTGCTGGCGATGAGAGAGAGAATGCAAGTCCGTGTGGTGTTCCAGCGAAAGATGTGTGTGCGTGCTTTAATTGCCCACGTTATTTTGGATCTGGAGTACACAACAACCTTTACATGTGCACGCGACAACCCGGTTTACATCTCATCTGCATGACAGATCTATCTGTGTCTTGCAACATGCGACATGCGACATGCGAGATGGCGCGTTGTCCGCGATGTATCCCCCATGCTGTGCTCCGATGGCCCATCTTTCCGGCCCCCAGCCGTAGTCACCAATCGCACCTCGTCACAACCGAAAGAGACTGTTACGAAAAATTGACTTGGTTGATGAGATCCTGGCCTTGTACATCAGATGTGTCTGCAAGTTGCGACGTTTTGTCATCATTTACCATGCACTTGGGTAAAGGGAGTAAATGAAATGGACATATGCTCTGACCTCTCTCGCCTGGGTCTCTTGGAGTGTGAGCTGTGAGCACAGTCGTTTGGTGTTTCAACTGACTAGGCAGTCAGTTAGTGTCACCCCAAAAAAGAGTGTTGACGCCTTCGATCTATGCACCACAATCTTCGTCTGGTTGGCCGCAGAGGACCGGAACTGCAATCCCTCCGCCGGTCCGTTGGCTTTCGTTCTTCTCAAGTCTGTCCGGACTCGGCGCATCTTTCGACCTTTAACCGGGGGCGTTTTCTAGAAGATGAGTATGAATTGTCGCCAAGAATTCAACAGAAATCCTTCACCTTATCGTTGAGACATCAAAGCCCCTGTAACCGGGGGATGGAGCCGAGGCCCTTCCCCGAAAGGGAAAACCCAGCCAACCTTGCCATGATGACGACAAGACCCGAGAACAGGGCTGAGGAGGAGGATAGATGCACGGTCTAGCGGTGCTAGTGACCCGTCCATCTCATTGATCCCCACTACTTTCTTTATACATAGCATGGTATCCGTACTCGACCTCTCACTCACCCACTCCTCTTTCCCTCCATATCCTCCCAAGACATTGTAGATTGACACTGGCACTGGCACTGGCACTGGCCCTGGCACTGATACTGACATTGCAAACCCCATCGAGTGAGATCCGTTGGAGAGTTTCCCCTCCGCCACAAAACGTGAATAGTAAACGTTCTTCGAGACGCCTAAATCAAAACGCAGAAAGTCACCATGGCATCGAATCAACCAGCCGGCGCTGCCGGACCCCTGCCCGCCACGCAAGAGCTCTCGCCGACGACGTTCCTCTACGACCCGCCGTCAGCGGTGCTGGACCCGAACTCGCCCAGGCTCATCGTCATCTTCAGCTGGATGTCGGCCCAGGACGTCCACATCGCAAAGTACACGTCGCGCTACATGGCCCTCTACCCGTCCGCCAGCATCCTCCTCGTCAAGTGCCCCTTCATCCACACCCTCTCCACCCGCATCTCCAAGCGCCAGATCAAGCCCGCCGTCCCCGTCGTCCGGTCCCTGGCCGACGCCGCCCCGGCGGCCTTCTCCGGGGGTGGCCAGCCCCAGCTGCTGCTCCACGTCTTCTCCAACGGCGGCGCCACCAACTACGCAAAGTTTCTCGAGCTGTACGCCGACGCCGACCGAGCGGGGCGTCTGGCGCTGCCGCCCCACGTCACCCTCTATGACTCCTGCCCGGGAGGCTTCCACTGGATGCGGAGCTACCGCGCGCTCTCGGCCTCGATGCCGAGGGTCCTCGCGCCGCTGGCTCACGTCTTCATCGGCTGGTTCTGGCTGTTCCACGTCCCGCTCGGGAGGATCGGCTTCTTCGGGAAGATGTGGGCGGCGTTGCGCCAGAAGGCGTTGCTCGGGAGCGAGAAGCGGCGGGCGTATCTGTACAGCAAGGAGGACGAGATGATCCACTGGGCCGATGTCGAGAGGCACGCTGACGAGGCCAAGGAGGACGGGTTCAATGTCCGGAAGGAGCGGTTCGACGGGAGCCAGCACGTTGCGCATGCGAAACTAAACCCGTCGCGGTATTGGGGTTTGGTCAAGGAGATGTGGGATGCGGACTTGAAGACGATTGAGCCGGCGCCAAAGGGCGCCGAGGATCCCGCCCCGGCGCCGCCCAAGACAGCGCCAGAGTCTGAATCGCCACAAGTCGCTTCTGCATCGCCAAATGCCACGCTGGAACCTGACACGCCAAAGGCCGAACTCACATCGGCAAAGGCCATGACGGAGCCTGATGTATCGAAGGCGGCACCGGCACCGGCACCGGCACCGGCACTTGCACCGCCAGTGCCTGCTCCGGAACCCGCCAAAGCCTCGCCGGAGCCTGAAGCACCAACAGCTGCACCACCACCGCCAGAAGTCAAAAAGCCGAAGAGGTCGCCGACACCGCCTCCGACCATCCAGTAAGCGGGGTCCAGAAACATCTTGGGAATTGTTTTTATCAGTTTGGTAGAATGTCACCTTCGTTTGGTCTGTAGGATAGACTTGGGATACGTGGCGCACACTATGCAGCTAGAGGCGACATAGGGTTTATTTCTGTATTTGTCCCGTCAGGGAACCGTCGGAGCTTTGTTCTTCTTTTTCTTTCATGGTTGCGTTGTAGACACGAAGATTGTTGAGAATGTGCAAAGGAAACCAACACCGCCAGTTTTCTCCCTGTGCTCGTCGCCTTTGTTCTCTTACGAGGCAAATCTGCCCTACACGATGGCACGCTTGATACAACGCTCATGGTATATAAGTGGAATCGAATCCGCCTCTTCATTGGCTGCTGTGCCACAACGCCATGCTGCGCCGGAATCATCTTACTGGCCAGGCCAAGACTCCAGCTGACATTCTCAGGCTCGCTGGGCGGCTTTGCTGGCGATATCTCATGCACGAGTTCGCGCAGCCTGCAGGAAAGCCTGACGTTTTGCAGGGCGGTTCGTGGCTATGCGGCCTTCTCGACTCTTTGAAATGAGGCTCGCTCCCTCCCCGCATCTGACTGTCTGACAGAGTCCGCCATCTTGCCAACTCGAAAAGCTCCGTCCTCGGAAAGCGTTCCCGCGATAGCTTGTCAGATATACTTAGAAGCTTATTCCAACTTCATTAACCGAACCCGTCGAGAAGCGAACACCACCATGGCGGAAGTGTTCGGCGTCGTCGTGAGCGCCCTGACGGTGGCCGAGGTGGCGGGCAAGTTCGGCGCCAGCATCGTCAAGCTGAAGAATCTCTGGGACGAGGTCCAGGACGTGCCCAACGAGATCGCCCACCTCGTCCGGCAGCTGGAGATCCTCCGGCCCGTGCTCGCCGAGATGGAGGCCGAGTTCTCGCAGCGGACGCACCGGGTGCACCACGACAGCGCGGCGAACCTCAGCATGGAGTACTGCCAGCAGGCGGTGGGGGAGCTGGACGCGCTGGCCGAGGAGCTGCAGTCGCGCATCAGCGCCGCGAGGCGGTCCAGGAGGCACATCACGAAGCTGAAGGTCACCTTCAAGAAGGAGCAGATCCAGGGCTACCAGGAGAAGATACGGTTCGCTTTGCAGCTTCTGGCTCTCTCTCAGCAGACGTACACGATGTAAGTGCTCTCAGTCAGCCAGGAGTGATTGATTCGCTGTTCTAACGTCTCATGCACAGTTCTCTGGTCAAGTCGCGGTCGCTGATCCAGGACGGCTCCGCTCAGTCGACAGCAGCAAACCAACCCATACAGTCTAAGGCCATTGTCGGGAGTCCGAAAGTCAGGCAGAACGTGTGTTGTGGTCAAAGCAGTTGGCGTTCAATGGCCTCGATACCATGGCAGAAGGCCTCCTTCTTCGGTGCTTTCGTCTATCAAACGACATCAGACCCCAATCACCCCGACATTCAAGGTAACTTTGCGATAATATCTACACTTCCGCAAGGCACCAACTAACATGGATTAGTCCACCAGGCACGCGTCCAGCTTCCATGGTGGATATCAGAAACCGTCTGGGATTTCCAGGCACAAAGGGCGTATACGGGGTGGAAAGTCTTTCTCAAGCCCTGGATAATGCGACCCGACGACGCACCCATATTCCGCTATGTCCAAGACGGTTCTTGGTCTGATATTTTGGAGGCTTTCACCAGGGGAGAGGCCTCTTTACAAGATGTTGACACAAACGGGTTGACATTGCTACACGTATGGCCCGTTTCCAACTCAATGCTCTGGATAATGACCAGCTGACTTTCGAGAACAGCTGGCCTTTGACTGTGGAAATCCTGATATAATCAAAAGCTTGGTCGGTATGGGGTTGAGTCTAACTGATGTAGGCCTCTGTTCCGCTACCCCCGTGATGTTATTCAGTCCAGAGCACATACTATTTGGAGATTCTTTGGATATATTTCGATACGCACTCGACAATGACGGATTTGGTGAGATTGAGTGTTTGTTTGACTCCGAGAACGACATGGAACCGCTGAATAACATACCGGGAATCGTATGGTATACAACAGGAGCCCTCGAGATGATGCTTATGAAAGGACCGATAGGATTGGAGTTTTACTACCAGCTGCCGCTAGAAAAACGATTTAGTCGTTTAGAATGGCGGCACGTTAACCCCCAACTTCTGCTCGACGATTTGCGCAAAGGCGGAAATCTAGATCCTGCGGCTTTTCGAGTGATCCTTGGGATATCATCGTCGAGCTCACTTACTCAATTGGCCGGTGAATACTTCCTATGTTTTGTCCGGAAGTTGAGGACAGAGTACAGAAAATCAAGCACGAGAGAGCAAGAAGCAATGCTTTGGGATTCTTGGCGGGAGATTGCCCGATGGAGTTTCAGGGGGTTATCTGTCAAAGAACTCTGCAGAAAGGAACCTGGGTTTGATGGCCTGATCGAAACGACACCGACCATTTTTGGAATGTTCGGGTTCAATTTCCATCTCTCAAATTGTTGGTACATACCAGGCTCAAAGCCGCGCTGGCTTTCAAAGGCGTTACTGAGCTGGCTGGAGGACGCGCAATCCTCCGGGATAGACCTAGTCGAATATGGCAGGCGGGAGCTGGAATTGTATCTTGCCGATGGCACATTACGATGTCGACGGTGGTTTCATCCACATCTCTTTGTGGACGGCCGCCTTATGCGCCAATTTCTGGGTATGAGGCTTGTTTCTTTCACATATGGCCCGGAACCGCAAGACTGGAAGCTGATATGGGACCTCGACGCATGGGAGTATGCCGGGGACTTTTGGGCGCAGATAGAAAACCCGCCTCTGTACATTCCTGGCGCATGGGTTGATGATTAGGATGGTGGGATACGGCGGTCGACTTAACTAAAACTCAATCAGGAGAGAGCAGGAGAGAGCAGGAGAGAAAACCGATAGATCAGGTGCAGGGTTGGCGCAACAGCGTCGGCTTCGGTTGAAGCTTTCAGTCATGTCGGGATTGTGACGTCTTGAGCTGACACGGAGAAGGAAGAACGCAGTGCAAGAACGCAGTGTAAGAACGATAGAAGATTTGCCCCTTCGTAGACGTTAGTGTCCCCTGAGTCTTCGAATTTCGGGTCGCAATCATTCTACTCGGAGTTTCATCACATCACCGCGATCTCCAACAGAAGACCAAACGACACCGAGAACGAGAAGAAGACGGAGGAAGCAATCACAGCATAGGGTCACGTGGATTAATGGATGGGATGGACAGTGTGAGAGTGGATCACATGATCTGGTGGCTTGTGCCTGTGCTGTGACGGTACTCTGTACTTGTAACTTGCCTCACTGTTCTTCCTTCCACAAACCCAGACAACACATACCTGCCCAGGGACTGTAACACAGTTCAAGCTGGGTGATTGTTGCTTCAAGCCTGTCGAATGTGCATGCATCCATAACGGAGCCGTTTCTGCATTTCGACGCCGAGAGCCTCGGGCATCTACCCTACACAAGATGGAAGAGGCCGCGACAAATGAAGACAGCGACCCCGACATGTACTCCCTCGGGGACATTGACGAGGAGGAGATGACCAAGCTACTAGCGACAGCCGCAGAAGCCACAGCAGCCCAGGTCCCGCCCTCAATCGTGGTGCACAAAATGGATCAGGACTCAAGGTCTGCCGAGAGCTTCGACTCGCAGCTGCATTTCTCATCTCCTGCAACAAGCACCGGCGGAACCTCGAAGAGCGAATTCTCGGAGCCCGATCTTCTTGACGAAGACGTAGACTGGAACCTCGTGACTACTTGTGCCGATGAGGCGGCTCCGAGCTCTAGAACAAAGTCCCTTGGTGAGGATTCCCGCCCGCAGACGACCAGCGCGCCGTCGGACCCAGCACCGTTCGTCAGGCCCCCTTTCCCTGTCAAAGTCAGAGACCGCTCGGTGGTGGTTGGACTCTCCTCGGCGACTATGATGCGCACCTGCTTCAGGGTTGGTGAGATGCTGAACGCCTTTGCCAAGTGCACGCGGGAGAAGCAAGATGTGGTGCTGGAGCTCTTTGCGAGGGTGAACTATTCGAGCCGGGAGTTGTCGGCCAGAGTACAGCATTTCCAGCTCCGGGACCTTTTCACTGACCGGCAACCGTTCTTGGGCGGCACACTCAAGGGCTAGAGGCTCGGCGGCGCCGTCGATGGCCACAGTAGCGCGTTCCTCGGCCCGAGTGGCAAGAACAAGCTGTGCCGGTGCGTTTGCAGACTCTCGTACGACAGCAAGGCGGCCATCGGGCGTACGGCGTCGATTCTGTCCATCAGAGAGACGGACTGGGATGAGGTTCAGTGGGCGTTGAGGATGGTTGCGAGGGATGCGGCGTCAGATAGCGGCGGCAGCTAAAGGAGGGGATCCTTTCTTCGGGTATTTGAGTGGTGCATCTTGATGGCATGGGGAGGAGGCATATGGGACGTTACTTGCTACACACACGTGGGGGAAGGCATCTTTGGGACTGTAGGGCGGACTGATCAAAAGGAGCTCGTTGAGGTGAAAAAGCTCTGCAACAGGCGGAAGTGCTCCCGAGAACTGTCCACAATAATGAGTCTTAATGTCTGTAATTCGAATCACGACAGATTATTCGCTCCAGGTCTGGCCTCTTTGCATTTTCCTGCGTTGTTGATTCTTCATTACCTGAGTTGACTAAGTTGGGTCACATTTCCGTTCGTTCATTAAGTTTAACAAGTCCTTGTTGACCAGTCTGGTCACACATCAAGTTGCACTTTCCCAATTACGGATATCTCACCAAAACGCATGGGGATCCGGGACGGGACAGGAACCTCTACGGTATGTATATCTGCCAAGACCCTTGGGTGCAGCAGAGGCGGCAATTTTCCACCACTGGCATCCATGCCCTCCTCGCGCCGCGCCGAACCCCGCGTAGGTCATCACGCATCACGTCTTCGGGTTAAATCCGCCCGCAGGCGACGGATGGTCCGAAAGGCATTCTTCAACGCGGCGAGGATTCATTCAACTTTCCCCCTCATCGACGCTCTTCACTTCTGACCAGTTCCATCTTCCTTCACAGAGACAAACAACAAACAACGCCCCTCACAATGTCCCTCTCCGACCACGTCGAGAAGCTCACCCGCTCGCTCGAGCAGGCCAAGCTCGTGCCCGGGTCGGCCGAGTCGCTGATCCCTGCCGGGTTCGCGCCGACGACGAAGCTCGAGGTGTCGTTCGCGGGCAAGACGGTGGACGCGGGCAACTTCTTCCGCGCGGGCGAGTGCAAGGTGGTGCCGAGCGTGTCGTTCGGCGCCGAGGCCGGGGCGAGCTCGGGCGCGTCCTACACGCTCTTCCTGACGGACCCGGACGCGCCGACGCCCGACAACCCGCAGTTCGCCTTCTGGAGGCACTGGGTGCTGCCGGGGCTGCAGCCCCTCAGCGGGGACGCGGCGGTCGCGCAGACGAAGCCGGCGCTGACCGAGTTCCTCGGACCGGGACCCAAGGACGAGTGAGTTTTTTTTTTTAGTTTTTTTTTTTGCCCCGTGTTATGTAGTGGTTGGGGGTTCTATGGGGGATGGGAGACGAAGGGGAGAAGAAGAGGAGACGATTGCGGAGGGAGAGAGAGAGAGAGAGAGAGAGAGAGAGAGAGAGAGAGAGAGAGAGACCGCTGACTTGGATTGCCTTGCCCCCACAGCTCGAAGCCGCACCGCTACCTCTTCCTGCTCTACCGGGAGCCCGAGGGCCTGGATCTCAAGAAGGAGGACGTTGGCGGGGAGGAGTTCGTGCAGAGGCGGTCGTGGAAGCCGGCCGAGTTCGCCGAGAAGCACGGCCTGAAGCTGGTCGCCGCCAACTGGATGACGTGCGCCGGCGACGGCTGGACCGAGTGAGGCGGCAGCGGCGGCGGCGGTGTTTTATCATCTACAGTATAGAGGACGACAACCAAAAAGACTCATGCCGTTGTAGAGCTTTGTTCTGCTTCGGTTTGCCTTCTGTCGCTTGCAGCATCGTGAGGCGCGAAACTCGATGGACGGCGGAATCGGCGGCTTCACCATCGGCTTCAAATTGCTCGTCGGTCCTATAGTCTAGTTGGTTAGGACGTCGGATTCTGATGATACTCAGATCCTTCCGTAGGCCCAGGTTCGAATCCTGGTAGGACCTATTCTATTGCTGCGATATCACTGGATAAGTGGCGCTTCTGTCTTTTTAACGTTTCTACTTCTGCAACATGCTTGCTGTTTCGTTGTTGTCCATGCTTGAGTGAAATTATTCAGATGTGTGTTTATTTATGTTAGTGAAGTACAGAGTACTCTGTATTCTGTACAAAACAGCGTAATTCATTTGTATGCGTTCTTTTAACAAGCTGTCAGGGCGATTTCACAGTGGCCTGTGCCCCTAAATCGATCCTAATTCCAGCTCCCACCCGCCCGAATCGACGCTAAATGGCGATCTCCAGTGGCCGTCAGTGTCCCCTGTTGAGCGTGCCAGCGCACACCCGCTCACCCACCACCTTTTCCACCTCCAGACGCGTCTCCCCGTCGCGTCTTAGACAGGAAAAAACCCATCATGATAGAGCGCCGCAGTGTCCGCCGACAGAGCTCACTCGCAGCGGCAAAGAGGATACTCGCCCAAGCCGAAGACGAGCCAGACGATGAGCCGGTGAGGGCAATTTCAAAAAGGCGTAAAATCGTCGCCAAACCTCGGGAAGACGACACGTTTGAAGCCGACTTTGCACCTCGTGCAGACGACGATGATGACGACAAGGACGACGATGACGACGAGGATGAGGTCAAGGAAACCAAGCAAAAAGAGGAACCCGAGGTGATGGAGGGAATCGAGGAAGCATTCGAACCGCAGCCCAAGCGGCGCAAGGTGGAAAAGACGCGAAAGGCAGACACCGCAAAACTCCATTCAAGACTCTTCGGCCCATCCGCGCAGGCGACGACCAGACCAGCAAAAGCCTGCTCACCTCGGTCGAGAACCCACGCCGTCACGTACCACCGCCCTCTGTTGCTCGACGGCCAGCCGGGACGCCATGGACGTGACGCCCTCCTCGCCTGGTTCGACGCCGTCAGCACCACGCGCGGCATGCCGTGGCGCAAGCCCTGGATCGACCCGCGAGAACCCCGCGACGACCTCCGCGCCGCCCTCGAGAGGCGCGCCTACGAGGTCTGGATCAGCGAGATCATGCTGCAGCAGACCCGCGTCGCCGTCGTCATCGACTACTGGAACCGCTGGATGGCGCGGTGGCCCACCATCCGGGACCTCGCCGCCGCGCCGCCCGAGGACGTCGTGAGCGCCTGGCGCGGCCTGGGGTACTACAGCCGCGCGACGCGCATCCACGAGGCCGCGAAGCTGGTCGTCGGCGACCCTGGCTGGAACGGCCTGATGCCCGCCGACACGGCCGAGCTCGAGGCCAAGGTCCCCGGCGTGGGACGGTACACGGCCGGCGCCATCTCGGCCATCGTCTTTGGCCGGGCGGCGCCCATGGTCGACGGCAACGTGCTCCGCGTGCTGAGCCGGCAGCTGGGCGTGTTCGGCAACGCCAAGTCGGACAAGACCGTCATCGACCTGCTCTGGGCCGCGGCGGATGCGCTCGTCAAAGCCGTCGCGAAGGATGGCAAGGACGACGACGACAACGACGACGACGACGATGACGACGCCGAAGAGAAGGAGCCGCCGACGGGCGATCGACCCGGGCGATGGGGACAGGCCCTGATGGAGCTCGGAAGCACCGTCTGCACGCCCAAGCCGAACTGCGGCGAGTGTCCCGTCACGTCGACGTGTCGCGCCTACGCCGAGGGCCTGCTGTTGGCGACCGCGGCCGCGAAGCCAAGAAAGGGGGCCGGGGTGGTGGAGGACATTGAGGACTTGTGCTCGATTTGCGAGCCCTTTGAGGAGGTGGCGGCGGCGGCGGCGGCGGAGGATGAAGCAGCAGCGTCCGGGGGCGACTCAGACACGGCTGCGCCCAAGACGGCCAGGGGAGCCAAAAAGGGGACAACAAAGTCTCGGCCGGCGGCGAAGCAAGCCACCCTGTCCGCTTTCTTCTCTTCCAAGACGACACAAGAGGTAGAGCCCTCCGCGCCGAAGCAGCCAGCGATGAACGCCAAAACGCTCGAAGTGGTCGCCAACCACGCCAAGAGGTTCCCGCTCAAGGTGGTCAAGAAGGCCGTCCGATCGGAGGAGGCCCTCGTCTGCGCCGTCCGCCGCCGCGACGGACGTTTCCTGGCGCACCGGCGACCCGACAAGGGCCTCCTCGCCGGGCTGTGGGAGCTGCCGAGCCACACGCTGCCGGCGGCGACAAGGACGGCGAAGAAGAGCGGAAGCACGGCGCTGTCAAGGAGGAGGGACGCGCGGGGGTACGTGGCTGGCTTGCTTGATGGCAACGGGGGGAAGCCCGTGGTGCGGCATGTCGGGGATCTCGGCAGCGTGCCATGGCTGTTTTCGCATCTCAAGCTGACGATGCATGTGCACTTGTTCGAGGTTGCGGGGGACGAGGATCTCGGGTCGTCGCATGCGAGGCACCGGTGGGCGACGGCGGAGGAGGTGGACGAGGAGTCGATGGGGACAGGGATGCGCAAGTGCTGGGCGCTGGTGAGGGAGAAGATGGAGGAGTAATGTAGATCGTCGGTAATATGTTGCCGTGAAGGGGCGGGCATCAGTACAAACATTGCCTAACCAAGGACTGTCGAGCGGCCTCCGTCCGATATATACGGCCCTCCTCCGTGGCGCATTGAAGAAACCCCACTGCGGGGATACGGACTTTCTCCGCCCCCGCAAATCTTCGGACCCGATCGTCCGGATACACCGGCCCAACCGCCGTATGTGTTGTCTGGAGTTGGTCAAAGGCTGGTGGATCAATGCCAAGTGTTGCGATGCTCCAAGGCCATCATCGTCTCTCTCCGTATCCAATAACTCGCAACTCCGACACACTCTCATGAAAGAGGCGTCGCCAAGTGGCCTGGACTACAACTTGCAAGGTTCCCCCTCATGACTTGGGGCAGCCCTGAACAGAACATGCCCGTTCTCTACCAAGCCCAGCTACTCCAAAAACCAAAAACCAAAAAAAAAAAAACCCCCCAAGCATCTTGGCGCACTTGGCATCGCGGCCTGCGATGTTCCGGCGGACTGTCTGTCTGTCCCTGGCGAGCGGGAACCCCTCATCTCAGGCTAGCGAGGTCCCGCACGCCGAGAGACGATCGCCGCATGGGGACGGGAGGGGAAGGGAAGGGGGGAGGGCGGGGGATAACGAGAGGGACGAATCCGGTTCTGCGGACCAAGAGGCTAAATGCGATGCTTGTTTTCTGATCCAAGTTGGGGCGGCGGCGGCAACCACACCCACACCGTTGCGGGATGCGGATGGGGTCGCAGCGTGTTCCCTTTTGGGCCACGGTCATATCGGCGTGGTAATAAAACCAATCTCCCCGGGAAAGTTAGAGAAGAGAAATCTTGGAGACTGTTGTTTGGTTTCGCAGCTTGCCTTTGATAAACCGGTTTGCCATGACGACGATAAAGATGTCGTCGGCCTCTTCCAAGTTTGATATCTTGGCGGTTCTCGTGACGATGGCCGCCTTCTCCTCGCCGGCACTCGCCAGCAATAGCAGCGTAGGCAACCAATGTGCCTGGAACCCCTCCGGACCGCTCGGCCTCCTCGCACAATGCCGCGCGGCATACAATCCAACAACGACGTCCGGCGCGTCCAACTGGGGTCCTTGGACGCAGCGGCCCGTGTGCGTCGGCCCGAAAGCGAACAGGGGCCCGGCCTACTGCGCCTTCGTCAAGGAGGACTTCCGCGGCGAGGCGGGCCTCCTCGTGCTCACCAGCCCGGAGATCGCTGCCGGCGACCACAGCTTCGTCGAGGACTTTGATCCGCGGTGGACCGGAGACCCCGAACGACGACGACCCGAGCCCGCCGCGTCCGACGCGCCGCCGTTCGAGGTCAGGGAGATCCCGGGCAAGGGCCTGGGCGCCGTGGCCACGGAGGCGATCCGCGTGGGCGACGTCGTGCTGAGGGAGCACCCGGCGCTCCTGCAGCTGGCCGAGCCGGCCGAGGCGCTCGACCGGACGCAGGCGATCTGGGTGCTGGAGGAGGGCTTCGTGCGGCTGCCGAGGCGGGACCAGCAGAGCATCTTCGACCTCTCGCGGAGCACGGGCGGACACGTGCTCGAGGACATTGTGCGGACCAACACGTTCGGCGCGACGTTCAACGACGTCGCGCACCTTGGGCTGTTTCCGAGGGTCGCGGTAGGTGGGAAATGGAGGGGCGGCGCCTGTTGCGGCGTGTAAGTCAAGGGGGGGGGTTTCATGCTGACGAGACCGAGCAGAGGATCAACCACGCGTGTAAGCCAAAGTAAGTATCTCGGTAGAGTTTTTTGTTGCCCCCTAGAGACAGAGATGGATAGAAAGACGGAGACTTGAGGCCGGATGCCCTTTGATTGTGTAGACACTTACACGTTTCAGCGCCATCACCCGATACTCTCCCCGGACGCTGGAGTTGGAAGTCGTGGCCTACAAAGACATCCAACCGGGTGAGGAAGTGAGCATCAGCTGTAAGCACCCTCCCCCCCCCTCTTCTTTCATCCATTCCCTCGACTGTATCACACCCCCTCCCTCCTCGGCTGACAAGACACGGCGGGAAAACAGACTCGATGCTGAACATGCTCTCCGACGACCGCCGACGGACGCTCCAGGAATGGGGCTTCAACTGCACCTGCGCCCTCTGCGGCTCCCCCGCCGCCGACATCGCCGCCTCGGACGCCCGGCGCGCGCGGCTGCAGCAGATCCTCGCGCGGCTCACGGACGAGACGGCGACGGGGCCGTCGTTGTCGGCCGCGGCCGTCGGGGAGCTGACGGCGGAGATGGACGGCGTCGTGGAGCGGGAGGGCCTCGCGGCGCAGGCGGGCGAGTTCTACGGCATGGTGGCGCGGGCGTACGCGCGGGCGGGCGAGGCCGGGGCGGGCGCGAGGTACGCGCGGATGGCGGCGGAGGGCATGGAGCGGTTTGCGGGGTACGACGACGAGAGGACGGCGGCGGCGAGGGGGCTTTTGGGGGAGTTGGGGAAAGTTGGGGGCGCGTGAGAGCCCTCCCCCCCCCTCTCTCCCTCTCCCCCTCTCCTGTATGTCAAAGTCGATTCTGAGGGGCAAATACCAGTCCCGTCTCTGGGGCTTCTGGGTGGGGAGAGAGAGAGAGAGAGGGAGGGGTAGAAGGATGGAAGCCAGGGGGGGGACAGGCACTGATGCATACGGAGAAATTCCTCTTGGAGGAGAATTCTTCCGGCGGCACGGGTTGGACGTCCAGGAGCGGCTATGCGGCATCATCCAGGGTGGTGGAAGAGACGGACAGACGGGAGGATGGACGGATGGAAGGATGGATGGATGAGCGGACGGGGTCCGCCAACGGTTCATTGTCACGATCTTGATCTGGTTTAGATTGCGGGAGGATGCTCCCGCTGTACATGCTGCCGGCTGTTGGTAGTCACGGAAGAGGGGCCGTTCGAATTAGGAGTGAGTAGACATATATATACACACACATATTTACATGTTGATACGGGGGTTGGGGGAGTTGAGGCTCTGGCTGCAGTTCCACCTTTTGGCGATGCCAAGTGCCTTGGGACGACGGTTGCCAAGATATCTTGGCGTCTTGGTGTGGGCGTCGTATACATATGCCTAGTAGGTATGGAGCATATGTTTTAAATGTTGAAAACATGTAGATGTGTGTGTGTGTATGCATCTTTGATGGTCGAACAGCCAACCCAATGGTTTCGTTATGACTGTAGTTGTCAGTGAATGTTTGCTTAGTGGCTTGCTTGTTTGTGACGAGACCTGTAGACAAAGGGTGATATGAGGACATGGACTGGGAGGGGGGGGAGTCGACCTGTGAATAAGGCCATTGTGCCGGCTTTGATCTCACGTACATGTCAGAAACGAGAATTGTTCCAGTCACAAGAGAGAAGTGAGTGTTCGGCATCTCCAGTACTTTAAGAAGTGAACGCCGTGTTGGCCCGTAATCCCCTGCTCGCTAGGGCACCACAAGCCATCAAGCGACTTATTGACCACAACATCACAGCAGTGTGCATCCTCAACACCCCTCCCTTAAGAGCAGTAACGTAACACCAAAACAAAACAAAAAGACAAGTCTCAGTCAGTCATGTGCATCCAGTGGATCGCCCCGGCCAACTGTGCCATCGCCGTCCACGGCACGCCGCGGGACGGGTGCAGGGGCACGCACGTCGTCGTGACGCGGCGCGAGGTGTGCGCCCTCGCCGACGAGCGGTGCGTGTGCTTCTTCGGCTCCTGCGGGGACATGGTCACGCTGTCGCCGCAGGGCCAGGGCACCGTCGACGCGCCGTGCGAGGCGTGCGGCGGCGACCTGGACCCGGAGCAGATGATGCTGCTCAAGGTGTTTGACGAGGCCTTCGCCAACGAGTGGGTCGTCGCCTTTGGCGAGAGCCATTACGAAAAGTGCACCGAGGGCATGTGGAGGGGTCGGTGGGCGGCGGACGCGAGAGAGGGGGTGGACGAAGTCATCGTCGACCCGTCTTGAGTGAGTATTACACGTGTAGGGCGTCCCTGGGGGACGGGAGAGGGGGAGGGGGGAGGTTGTGCTGAGCAGGGTTGTTACGATAGATGAATCACATTATCACAGAAGTTCCAAGATGGAGAAGAAGGGAGAGGAGAAGAAGAGAAGAAGAACAAACAACGACAAGTGAAAGAAAAGAAGGGGGGAAAACCGAGGGAAAAAAACAGGATTCGCTTCCGTTGATCGCTCCGGATTCGCTCTCTGTTTTGAGCCCCGAGAGACCCCATAGGCGTGATCGAGACTGGTATTTGCAACCATCGGGTAACGCCTCTGGCCAAACAGCATTCGGTAATACGTACAGAGTACAGAGTAACATGTTGCTAATGCCGCGCGCCGAACATCGTATGAGATTCCAGACTGCCAGTCATGAAAACCCTCCCCGCATGGTCTGTCACAATTCCAAACCCGAACCCGAGCGGCTGGGGGTATGCCAAGGAGAAGAGGGGGGGGGAGTCCGTGATACAGTAAGATCTCCGCCTCTCTCTCCTCCATGTGACGGGTGGGTTCTGCTGGCGTCGGTGAGAGATTGCGAATTGTTGAGGGCAAGGCAACCTTTGCCAGTTTTGATCAAATAAGAGAGAAACCGTGTGTGTGTGTATGTGTGTGTGTGTGTGTGTGTGTGTGTGTGGGAAACGCCAGGCAGAGCGGGCTGTAAGTCGAGCGCTTAGGTATTCCCTCTCCAGCTTGCCTCCCCAACCCCATACAGTCTCCATCAAAGGAAGCTTCTCCGGGAGGAGGGCATGGAGGACGGTGGAGGGGGAAAACTTAGGGTTTGAAAGGGTTCGTTAGTTCTTTTAGGGGATCTGGGGGTGGCCATGGTGTTCGGGGCAGACGGAGTTGAGAAACCGCGGACCGGACGACGTGGACTTGGTCGGACCTCACGAGTCACCGGGGCGTAAGACGGCGCAATCATCAACGCTCTGGTTGGCCGAGACGTGTACGTAAGCTTATTCTACGGGGGAGAGAGAGAGGGAGGACGGACAAGATTCATCCCATCTCGTTTCTCCAGACTCCAGCGTCTCCAGGGCTCTCCAGAGTCGAGATGAGGGGGGAAAAGAAATGGGCCGGATGGCGAGGGAAGACGACTCAGGGGATAGAGGAAGCAGCCAACGGTCGGTCGAGGCCCGATGGGCCAGACCTTGTTAGTTGGTAGCTTAGTACTCTGTAGTGGCGGGTGGTACAAGTAGTAGTGAGCTCCCACCTCTCAGGGAACAATAACCGTAGTAGACCAGGGGGGGGGGGTCCATGACTCGATTGCGAAAGGCGGGAGGAGACTCCGCGGGCGTAAAAGGTGCAAACAATAGTATCCGTAGGAGGGCAATGACTTACACATTCTCGGGGCGATATGCCATGGTCCCCCCCCCAAATATCCTACGGGCCCATCTGGCAGCCGTCTCACGGAAGATGGCCGAGCGGCAGTTGCACGCGCGGGCTTGCGGGCTCGCCCCCCGTCGACTTAGTCCCGATGCGGCCTGACCTGCCTCCACCGGCCGGCGGCGAGCTGCGAGCGAGCAGAGGCCGGGGGGTTCTTTGCGAATAGAGGAGAAGGGTTCCCTCTCCATCTCGGGAGCGTGTTATAGGCCCGAGACCAAGCCAGAACAAGCACTTTTGCGATGGGGCGGCGGCGCCGCGAAGTCGCACAGAGACTGACATGGATATGGATCATGGGCCGATTGTGTATGGGGGCATTTGCGAACATGGGGTCCTTTTCTTCTTCTTGCTTTCTTTCTCTCTCTCTCTCTCTCTCTCTCCCCCCCCTCTCTCTGTCCCTCTCCCCCCTTCGTTCTTTGGTCAGCAGAGATCCACGAGCTGGTTGCGGTCACCGGCGCACTGACGAGTCATATCCAAGGTATTTTCTAGAAAATTTTGCGTGACAGACGGACAAAAGAGAGAGAAGGGGTCGTGAGAGGAGAGATGTTGCGGGGAAATCCCGTCCGTGTCATCTTCTCCAAACCCCAACATCGCGGAGAATGCGGACCTGGTTCCTCTTAATATGAAGCAGGGGTCGGGCCACCACACCACACAAACCAGTTGAACACACACTCTCTATCTCTCTGAGTCTCTCTCTCTCTCACACACACACACACACACACACAAGCCCCGACTTGGCTCGCGCTCTTGGTGTTTCTTAGGGTTCTCGGAGTCTCTTGGTATCCCTTGGCAGAGCATGGCAGAACATGGCCCGGGGGGAGGGCCAGCATCACGTCACTTGGCGCTGGCCGATCAATCCTCCGCTCCAACTCTTGGTCCAATCCAGCAACACGGAACGGTCCCATGCCGGTGCAAACAAGACTTGAGGCGTCTTCTTGGCTCGGCCAACTCTCCTTGGCTCGCCCAGCTTCCCCCTAGCCTCACCCTCAGAAAAAGAAAAGAGAAAAAAAAAACACAACGACACGCGGTTCTCGGCGATTCGGCACCGGACGCTCAGAAAGTTGAGGGCGAAGATGGACTAAAATCGAAGGGCTTCTGCGGGTGTGTTGCATTCTGCGGGATCTTGCGGGAAGCCTCTTTTCAAGTTTGACGATAGCCCGTCTCGTTCTACTTCTCACGCCGCCACCGCCGCCCGACGCAACAACCTTCGAGAATGCGTCGCACGTCGGGCTTGTCGTGCGCCAGAGTTTTGCATGAGCGCGGCACGATGACCGGACGCGTTGCCCATGGTTGCCCATGGTTGCCCCTTCGAGCCCCCCCGAACCGTCATCCGAAGTCTATCGTAGGCCATCCCATTTCTCCGCGGGGGGGAGGGAGAAACTGGGGTAGGTGAGGTGAGCGAGTCTGAAATTTAGACTCTTGGGTTTTCTATCACAGCGTTTTCCGATGCCTCGGTTTTCCGTCGACTTGTCTTGGCTCTTTTTTTTCTCTCTCTCACTCACCTCTGCTCTCTCTCACTCACCTATGCTCTCTCTCACTCACCCCTTCTCTCTCTCACTCACCCCTTCTCTCTCTCTCTCTCACTCACCTCTGCTCTCTCTCTCTCACTCACCCCTGCTCTGTTCCTCTCACTCACCTCTGCTCTCTCTCTCTCTCTCTCTCTCTCTCTCTCTCTTTTCGCATTGATGCCGACACCTGTGTACAGGTATCTACGCAGTAAGTAACTCTGTACGTGTGTCACCGTCACGCGTTGTCACACACGATCACTCAACCCAACCCAACCCAACAAACCCATTCATCTTGTCTTGCCTCTTTCAGTATACCGAAGAGCGGAGAAAAAACCCGCGTGCTATGCATGTCAGAGTGTGGATGGGTAACTCTCCTTGTGATGCAATGCAGTGATGCCTGCTACAGTTACGTTGCTCCGTACGAGCGAGCTGGCTGACTGAGTCACCTACTTTCTTTGACAAGAAGCAGTAGGACGGAGACATGTCCGGGCCTAATTTACTGATCAGACAAGCGCTTCTCTTCCTTATCCCCCCCCCCCCCCCCCCCCCC
>PUHP01000022.1:45532-88510 GCA_006783085.1 Colletotrichum shisoi | reverse complement strand
CGTACATACAGATACAGATACAGTAGAGAGCCCTTTCATCCGATCGTGACGAGGGACTCACCAGGAGTTCAAGGGGGCAGGGGGATTCTGGAAGAGCGTTGGAGGGGGCCGATGGAAGGTCGTTTCGAATCTTGGCTGACTGGTTATTGAATAAGCAAAAGCGTGTGGCAGCTAGGATTGTAGAGCGGTGCACAGCTAGCTTGTGGCCATGGTTCAGTTGGTTTGGATGTTCTATCTTGCCCACTGCTTCGAAACCGGTCAGAGGGTAATCCAAGAAGGCCTTCCCGAGGGAAGATGTGAGAGGAGCGGTTCGTTCACACAGTCGACTCCCTGGGCTAACCTTGGCGAGGTCATTATCAGCCATTTGAGTGTAGTCAGAGTACTATGCCAAGTTATGTTCGGACTTGGGACTCTGTGCTGTTGGTTGGAGGGTCAGAAACTAGTTTCGTAGCCAGGTGGGTCAAGGAGACGACAGCCGACGGGGCTGAGGGCGGCCTGGCGGTATTGAATATTCTGCCCGGCATTCCGTTTGTTTCAAAACGCGCCCTAGCGAGACTGTCGAATTACGAGTGCTGCGAGACGGCTTCACATTCTCACAGAGGCAGACGGGAGCGAACTAAGGGCCGCGGCAGGATGCCGGCGGGAGGCGGGCGAAAGCTCATAACGCTTTTCCTTTCTGCAGTGAAATGGGTGGCGGCCTCATTCAAACTGTGCGGGTGCCGGCGAGGAGGCGGCGCCAAACGGCTTGGGTGCCGTTTAGCTTCCAGAAGCCCGCTCGCTTTCGTATGAGCAGTCATGACCGGCACATATCAGCCTGTGTTTCTGGCGTGTGAGTCCTAGTCAGGCGATGTGTGTACTGAACCTAATCTTGGCGGGGGATGCCAGGCATAACTCCGGTCGTACGACGGGCGGGCTCCTGGCTTACCAACCATTGTAGTTGAAGGTAGCGACAGGCAGAGGCCGGCATTGGAAGGGCCGATGGACAGTCCAGCGGTGGCATTGAGCGTGCAGTGTCGAGCATGGAGATGCGGGAGGGCGTTTGTTTCCAAAGACGTGACCGTGAATTGATGTCTGGGGACGGTTCATGATGGCAAGGTGGCGTAGAGGCACGGAGCGTGGGAGATCGGGTTGAGTCAAGGACATTTCCAGGATCGGCGTGCTGTTGTGACGCCCGCAATCCTGATTATCGACGGGGAGCAGGATGCAAATGCCGAGTGAGAGAGGTTGAAGAATAGCGGCCGTTGGTTCGGGGGTTTGGGGCTCGGTCCGGTTCGCTGCTGCGAGCGTGTCCGTCGATCTCTGAAGAAACCTGTCAGCATGAGGAAGCCAGGAAACCGTGTTCTCGGGTGCATGGTTTATTCGTGTTCTTGATCTTGATAGATCGACGTTGGAGTCACATTCTCGGGTTCAGTGATCGGTGTTGGATTGAGCGTGACATTGGTGAAAGGATGCAACAAATACAACGCTTACCCCCGCCCCCGAAGCGAGGTGGGAAGGAAACCCAAGGCAGTGCTGACTGCCCGCCGGTTTCCTGCGAAGCCACCAAGTTCCTAGGTGGTGAGAATTGGGGCCGTGTCTGCTGTCGCGGCTTGTTGAAATGCGACGCCAATCTGGTAGGACACTTGTGAAGAGGTCCTGCCGTTCCTAATCATCGAGCCACGTGCATCCCGCTTTTTTTTTCCCCGTTGCAGGCGCCGACTACGCTTCGGTCACCCGGTGTGGCAAACGGCTCTCCCGCGCCGCCGAGTCCCCGGTGAACGGCCGGTGATGGATCGGGCTAGCGAAGCCAACGTCCAATCGATACACTGGCTCGGGACCCGCCCTCGGTCCCAGAAGAGGTTTAGCAAGCTGAGTCTTGTAGGCCACTGGGGGCCCATACGGTGCACCATTAGCGCCAACCCGACTATAGACGGCCTAATGTTAGGCCGACTTGAAATCCAAACTTGAGGTCTGAGCATTAGGAAAAAAGCATCAGCATTTTGCACTGTCGCCAGCACCTACTACTATTGCCAGCGCCTGCCTAAGGTCTACATACACGCTGGCGATAGTGGGTAATTGCTGGCAGCAGTGGTAGGCGCTGGCGATAGTGGGCAGGCGCTGGCGACAGTGGGCAGGCGCTGGCGACAGTAGGTAATTGCTGGCAGCAGTGGCAGGCGCTGGCGACAGTGGGCAATTGCTGGCAGCAGTGGCAGACGCTGGCGACAGTGCTGGCAGGCGCTGGCGATAGTGTAAAATGCTGATGCTTTTTTCCTAATGCTCAGACCTCAAGTTTGGATTTCAAGTCGGCCTAACAATGGGCCGTCTATAGTCGGGTTGGCGCTAATGTACCACCGTTGCCCAGCTCGTTCAGCACTACAAGCAGCAAAAGTACCGTACAGCGCGGGATATACGGCGGCGGCGCAGCTAACTGGTTGTCGCTGGCGTGGGTGATACCGGCCGTCCACACTTGTATTAATCTTGTTGGCCGCCCTTCTTCGTGCCCTTTTCCCATCGTTCCCGCTCTCCTGCATGACTTTCCCGAGCGGTAAAGAAGGCCGGAGAGAAGAAGAAGAAGAAGAAGAAGAAGAAGAAGAAGAAGAAGAAAAGCGAACCATTAGATTGACGACTGACTCCCTGGTCGAGTTCGACCGATTAAAGGTTTGGAGCGGCGATTCCACATGGTTCTTGAGTGTTGAAAGACGACGACGAACAAACGTCTTGCATTTTCGTTTACCCAACAAAGGCTCAAAGGCCTGCCTCCCCGCCCGCGGCGCGCGCCAGTTCCCGGGATTGGGTGTTAGCATACGTAGCCAGCAGCCAACGCCGCCCCCCTGGACAACTGGCCATCTCACGTTGGAGAAACAAGACCGCCTCGATCTTCGACGAACAAAGAGGTTCCAATCTCGTTGACTCGAATCAAACGACCCGCCCCCGAAGCACTTGGCGGTTTCTCGATTGCAAACGGCGGAACACTTCCGGTTGCTACCACCACATCACCACCATCAAATCTGAAGCAGAGACCACCGTCCGCGATGGCGTCTGTCTCCTCGAGGGGCCCGACGCCTCACTCGCCATACGATGTCCAGTCCGCCGCCGACTCGGACGAGTCGTGGCAGTATCTGGACTACGCCTCGTACCCAGCCTCGGTCGGGTTTCTCCGTAGCCCGGTCAGCGGCAGCTTGAACGGCTACGCCATCGTCGGCCACCGCGCCACCTCGGACCCGACGGGACTTTCCCCGCTAAACCTCGACCTCGACCCTGACCAGCCCGCCTTCTCCGCCGCGAGCTTCCCGGAGCAGCCTGAGGCCTTTGCTGCTCCGGGCCCGTCCGCCGCCGATGGCCAATTCGTTGCCGCCGGTCAGGAGTCGGATTTTCTGACGCCCCAGGGCTACCTCTTCTCCGGAGACCAGGTTAACTTGAACGGTAAGTCGTGGTCTTTCACATTTGACTCCGGCCCTTTACGTCCTCGAGCTGATCGGTTTCCGCGCAGATCTGACCTCCTTCGTCAACTGCTTCCAAACGAACACCCCCTTGACGGGCTTCGAGACGTACCCCCAGCACCAGCAGGACAGCATCAACCTATCGCAAACCTTGCATCCCGATTCCAATCCGGATCCGTGGAACCCGGCGAACCTCAAGGTCGACAATGGGAGCTCCATGTTTTTGATGGAGGACCTCTGTTCATCGTCGCAGGGCTCCGCGACGACGAGCCCGCCTCGCTCGAGCCCGACCTCGCCCGACCTCAAGCACGAAGGCGACAAGGCCGCCACATCCAGCCCCATCCGCAAGGTCATCACCGGCAAGATCGAGAAGAAGAAGGCCGGCGAGCCGGCGAGCAAGTTCGTCATCGTCACGCCCCACTCCATCAACGCCCTTTCGGGTCGGCCCAACCCGTACGAGTGCTTCGAGGCCATGAAGACCCAGACGCGCGGACGTAAGGGCCCGCTGGCCAACGCCACGAAGGAGAGTGCCCTGCAGGTCCGCCGCCTGGGCGCATGCTTCTGCTGCCACAGCCGCAAGGTCAAGTGCGACTCGGAGAGGCCGTGTAAGAACTGCAAGAAGATCGCCCTCCAAGTGCCGCAGGTCGTGTGCTGGCAGTTCTCCGACTTCCTCACCGTCTTGTTCCCCGACTTCATGCGGCGTCACTTCCGGAAGGATCAGATGTCTCACTTCATGGCGGAGAACGTCGACCTCGACGCCGTGGAACTGGCGCCTCGCGAGGTCGAGCTCTTTTCGGGACTGTCCGCGTCGTTGAAAGTGAAGGCTAGATTCTTCAACCCCCGGACGGCCGACGTGCAGCAACACTACCATCTGCACATACAAAGAGACAGGGTGGACCTTCAGTGTAGAGGTACGGCGCCGATGGTTTTGGAGCTGGACTCGGCGGCACAAAGAGACGCCTTGAGAAAGAAGGTCAAGGGGTACCTGGCCGCCATCGCTGCCGAGCCCAAATACGCCAAGTCTGTGACGGAGTCAATACGGCATACCGAGCTGCCGAAGAAGGTATTGGACGTCGTGCAGAGGTATGCTAGCAAGTGTGATGTAAGATGCCTCCCGCCTCCGCCTAACCTCTGTGGCGCCGCTTTGCTAACCAAACCCCTCTCTGTCCCAGTCTGCCATGGTCAAGAAAGCCCTGGCGATATACGGCGCCCATTTCGTCATGACGCGACACCTCTGCATCACCAGGCCGAGTGTCGTCAGCCTACAAGACTCGGGTCTTGTGCCGCAGGAAGTGCCGTGGGTGACGCCGCGCGTGGTCAACAGGCAGATCAAGGCGGTGATCGACGAACTCCTGATGCGGGACATGCAGCACCTCTTCGAATCCTTCTCCAAGTCGCTCAAGCCCAAGTCGCGACGGGAGTGGGCGCCGTGCATGGCGTCGTTCCTGGTGCTCTGCCTGTTCATGGAGTCGGTCGAGACGGCCGCCGACAACTTTGTCGTGGCGCTCAACGAGATCAGCCTGCGGAACCACGCGCCTCCCGAGTACAAGCGTCAGGACGCCCTCAACATCAACCGGGAGGTCGAAAACATGCCGTTTAAGCAGTTTGCGTACCAGTTTCACCAGATCTACCAGACGCACAGCCGCGACACGTCGACGAGGCCGTTCAACCCCATGCTCGATAGCTCGTGGGCCGAGCAGGGCGATCTGGACGGGCCGGCGATGGAGATGGTCATGGGGTTGAAAGAGCTGCTCCAGGGCGACAGCTGTAGGTTTCCCCAAAGCTCCCCGATGGTCGAATCATCCTTTACTGACGCGAGGCTTCCTTTTACTTTCTTGGCAGTCGTTGAGCTCGACTTCCTGACGATGGACCCGATTCTCCCCAGCAACGGCGAGCAGCACCCTTTCCCCCGTGACGTCTCGGTAAGTTACACGGGTCGGCTGCTCGCCAAATTTCTGCTCTCTTTCCTGGACGAAAAGTACATCTTTGGCGAGAGCATGATATGAAATAGCCATGATCTGTATGGTTTATGCATTTCAATGTGGAGTTCCGGGCTTATCTAAACGACTAATCATCAAACACCCCTCCTCTACGGAGTATTATTCGAGCAATCATCTACGCGTCATGTCGAGTTGAAACAATCACCGCGCTGACAGAATAGTGACATTTGCACAATGCGCAAGCATAGAGTGAACACACCAGCCGCCTCTCGTGCGAGAGCGACGTGATATGTTCGTCCGATTTTAGTCCTGGAGCCACACTGGTCTCAATGGCAGCAGGGTGGAGCGGACCGGTTGTCTAGACCGTTGGTTTTGTTCTCCCACTCGAACGATATGAAAAGTAGTTGACACTCTTGCGCAGTGAGATCGCGAGGTGTAGGCAAATCGTGGGGTTTGGTCAGAGTGTGACCGTATGTTCGCAAATTGCGACACTGCAAAAAATCAGGTCTTCTTGCGCGTGCCTGGGGTTGCCATCGGCACTTGCGGATGAGCCCAGAGAGCGGATTGGTCGAGATACGAGGCCAGCTTATTGTCTTGTGATGGAACGAGACAAAGTCTGACACTCGATGGACTGATCAGGACCGCACATAGTAGTCTTGTCCCTGATTGGTTCCGGGGCCGCGCGCGAACATGTTTGGATGTCGATGAAGAACGAACGGACGGGATGAAGAAGGGAAGAGCGTGAAAATATACTTTTGCGATAAAAAACACGTCGGCTGGGAAAATATGGGGCCGCCCTTCCTCAATCACGAGGTTCGCGAGGTGCTAGCCCTGATTGGTTCTGTACGCTTAGGCAGCAATGCTTACCTAACCATCCGACCGCAGGCAACGACATCTATTGATATATTGCCGCGAACCACCTTTCGTCATTTCATGTTTGCCCTTTTTCCTCTTTACACACTTCGCACCAAAATAATCAATCGACCACCAACGTATTTTTTCCAGTTGTGTTCGGTCAGTTTGAGTGCTAGAGGGAAACTGGGCTGTGCCTCCCATCCGATTTTGTCGCGTTCTGGTTCCGTCAATCATGACGGCGCACATCACCGAGAAATGTCAGTGGGGGCGTGATTTCCGACATACCAAATCTTCGCAACGGCTGTGTTGTGCTGGGATGTACTTTGTGTCCTGTCTGTCTCTGTCTATGTATCCGTCCGTATCCCCGCCAACTGTCTTCGCTACGCCTTACCGACCGGCCGCTGTTAGTCAGTCAGCCTAAGGCGACCGACTCACACTGAGATTGATGCTTATCGCAGCTACCAGAATTGTCAATGTCAGTCATCCGGGCAGTGCGAAAACCGCCCGGCTTTGGACTTGATATCTCTCTGTGCCATTGTTCCGTTTTTCCTTCGCCGCCCCAACACACGAGCACGTACGTGCTCTCGACCTCCTCTTACCGAGGCGCATAGCCACCGTCTGCCAAGGGTTCCCTTATCCACATACACATCAGTACACACATGAGCGCGCCTTTGGTGATGGATGCCTCGATCGGTCACACGCAAGGCGCGTACATGTCAAACCCCGTGATATGATACTTCCCGTTGTTTTCAGACTTTTTCGTCTTGCTATCGCCAGAGAAACTGCCTTCCAGGCAGCTCCCCCCTTTTGCCTGGAAAACTGGGTACGCGCCCTCCGGCCGTCTGGGACCCCCATGCCCACTTCGTCTCCACGACCCAGGCAGCACAGCGCCCCAGCCCCCACGACTCCAGGCGGCATGCAGTCTCGCCGTAGCGACATTCTGTTTCCTTTCCCTCCTCCATTTTCGACTGGAGGGGTGTTTGTCACTTCGCGGCGTTTCATCAACGTCGTCACATTCGATCTGAGTCACGGGGCAATGTATGTCTTGGTCTGCCTTGCCGCGGCGGGGTCCAAGCCGCATCTGGAGGGGTCCAACCCCGAATACAAGGCACCCGATCTAAGTGTTCCTAGCTTGTTTGAACACGAAAGTAATGAACGAATCAGACGACGCAATTGCCTAGTTTTTAGGATTATACTTAGGCTGCGTAAACCGAGTGTACCACTGTTGCGCGTTGCGGGTTGGCACGGGTTTGGAGCATTCCATGTCTTTGACATGGTCATGTATGTAACTTGTCGACACAGCCATGTCAACCTACAAAAGTCGATAATGACAATGGCTAGGGGGGGGGTAGGTCGGGCCGACAGGATCAAGGCATCTAGTGTCTGCCTTTAGAGACGTACTCTTTGTCTCCCGAGTGACTCAATCGAGGCAATGAGGCTCATTGTTGGATATAAAATGTTGGTGCCTTAACCTCCTCTTGCCACCAACTGAGTCCAACAGACACTTTTGAAGACAACACTCACACGCCTTCATCACAAGACCCTCACTGCCTTATACGAGGTCGGCCTTTCGAGTCATCCCTTATCAAGATTCAAGACATCAACAGTCATCAGTCAACATGAAATCTACTACCTGCGCTACTCTCAAGATGCTCTCCAAGCAGGGCGACGACGGTTCCAACCCTTTCCCCAACGACCCCAGTGAGTACCACCTGTATCCATGTCACTATCTGACACCATAAATGCTGACGCTCGATAGCCAACGGTCAATAAACCAACAAGTGGACAACGCGGGCTGAACCAGCACATCAATTTTTTTCTTATCAACGGCGTTTACGGGATTCTCTACACCACATACAATACGCGACAACATACAACTCAAGCATGTCGTCTGCCTCGCGGCTTCCCATTGGCTCGAACCACGATATGGACTATTTAGAAGGAGGATGATCACGATGTGTGGCTCACCTCAGGTTAGCATGATACCGATCATAGGGCTGAAAGGGACCAACGGGGCAAACCGCATTAGTCTCTCTGGGCCCTGAGGCCTGCTGCGGTACCCTGCATCACACAGCGGCGTTTGGGACATTTTCGACATCAATTATTGGACGGAGAGGACCTTATTCTTGAGGGTGTGTACACTACACGACAGCTACGATAGGGGATTGAGCATCTCCGCTACGCAGTATAGGCGGGAATTGACATACATACACACGCGCTTTTCATGCAGACGAGGGTCTTCCGCGGTGTTCTTTTCAGCGGGCCTCCAGCCTTCTTAGCCAGTACTAGACGTTCTCCATCCGCTTTAGGCAATCGTGACATGTCGACTTGGTGGTGGGCTTGCGCCCTTCGGAGACGGGACTGAGGGGGTGTGGGAGCGGGAGGGGCGGGATGTCGGGCCAACTGGTGTCATCCGACGGGCTCCTGACGATGAGGCTCAGCGGTCACCTGTATTGGTGGGCTTGGAACGTATTTTCTGCTGGACTGAGGCATGCGTGAGATTGTTTGATGCCTTTTCAGGAAGAGCATGGAAGTATTTTATGTCTAGCGAACGAACCCTACCTCCTCTTTTTTTTTTTTTTTTTTTTGCTGCCAAATGCTTCTCGAAAGCAGTACAGGTCGGCGTATCTTACTCATTTGCTTGGCAAATGATATTGATTCTGCCAAGTTGATCGTTTACCAGTCCTTGGAAGCACCTCAAAACGATTGAAATCCCAAGATCAATACTTACAACGGCCGAACTCGCTGTTGACTCATCACTGTAGCCTAAACGGGCCTCGTTGCGGCTCAGATAACCTTGTAATCGACACCACATGCCCCTTCGGATGGCCGGGGATTTGTAACAATTGCTCCAGGTCTTCTGTTGCATGGGTTGTTTCCCGTGAGGGGTACTTGATCGTGGCAAAGTAACATCACCACCCGGCTAGGGCGGGCCGAGCCTTTCCAAGACCGTGGGAAGTGCCACATTTCAAAGTGACCCAGTGCTTGCAGAAGGGTGAGATACCTCGTTTTGATAAAGAGCTCCATTGCCTAGCTCCAGAGTTGTTTCCTGGCAACCAAGCCAGCCGATTTAGAACAGCAAGAGTGGAAACCACTTCGTCAGCCATCCCTCGTAACAATGGGCTGGGGTTAGGAGAAAAAAGTCACTTCATGACTTTTGCTCGAACTAGATGATGTATCATCAGACATACATTGTTCTTGTGGACATACCATACGATCACCTTTCTCTATTGGCCTCGAGGCCTGCAAGTCGGTCACCCACTGGGCAGCACGATGTGCAATGGCTGAATCTCCTCAAAATCTCCAGCCATGGAAGAAATTCGTCTCGTGCCTGTCAATTTATACAAGCACCAAGTGCTCCTTAGCGTCACATGGCATACTTGCTTGTCAGGATGATGTGGAAGCATACAAACAAACATACAGACGTATGGTCGAGGTCTTTTCCTCGGCCCAAGACAACAGAGTCTTTTCTTCTTCCAACCTCTTATCTCAAAACACTGAAGGCAAACATCTCGAGGTTCCACCTTCTACGCCCATCGATATTTCTAAAACTGCCTCAGAGACTCCTATCTATCCACCATGGACCTCCGTGAAACATCTGCCATTGACCAGTTCGCAGCATGAGCCCGGAAGCCGCAGATCTCTGCAGACAACATCCGTCGCAAGAAGGATCGAATTACCCATGATCATCTCTTGTCTGACGTACTCATCGACCAATTCAACGAGCACCTGATGATAACCAAAGAAACGTCTGTCTTTTTCGACGTAAAAATGATCACCAAGACCACACAAATGCCCCCGGCATGCTACCATGCTCTCAACCGGTGAACGAGCTTAAGCTCCTGTCCATATTCAATATGCGGCTCGAGAAGCACCTTCGCAAAAAGTATGTTCTCCTCCGAACCATGACCTTACCGTACAGAATCAACGTCCTCATGATGATCGTGGAGAGCGAGGAAGGAACGGCGGTTATTCTCCAGCCTTACAATTAGCCAGACGAGCCAGCGCTTCAATTCGGGGACATGGCGCTGAAAGACAGCATATGTCTTGTCAAGAATGCCTACTTCAATATTTCCAACGACGGCAGCTACAGCTTGCGAGTGGACCATGTCCGAGACTTCTGCCTGCTCTCCGGAGACGATGAGCGCATTCCACCGAAATGGGAATCAGTGCGCCATCTTGACCCCGAATCGGAGGATATCCGCATGCGCGGAAACGAAGCCATTGACGCAAGTGGTTGGGAAAGAGCCGCGAAGCTGTTAGTAGTCCTAGGCGCAGGCACATCCCGAGGCCTGAAGAGACTTTGTTGCTAAATTGTTCAAAACTGCACTGTGGCAATTTCCTGTTGCTAAGACCTCCGAGCATGAAGAAGCGGCTCTTTTCTACCGCTCGATGGCCAACCTGCGACTCCGACGCTCCAAGAAGGCGCTACTTGATGCCATCCGCGCCCGCAACAAGGGCACCTCAACCGAGAAGGTTTTGTTCCGGGAAGCCATGGCTTACTACGCACTGGAGCAGTTCAGCCTCTGCGCTTAGAGGCTGCAGCAAGCTCTTGCCTTGAATCCTGGCAAGAGGGACGCGGAGAAGGGGCTTGAGCAAACGACTCGCAAGTACATGCAGGACAAGCTGTTCCATGATCAGCAGCAGCAGGAGGAGACGGGCCACACCACCTGCGACATCTGGATCACGGCGTCTTTCGTCAACTATTCCTGTCTCCGAAACCGTCACCGCTCTTGTATTGACGACATATTGATTGTGAGAGCCGGCGGAGACCTCGGTGCCGGTACGGAGTTGGATTTTAGCCACGTGCTGCTCGAGGAGACACTGAGTTACAAAGAAACTCAGAAGTCCCTGAGCGGCTGGGAACTGATCTATCGCTGCGAGTTGTGCGAGAAGAAAAAGGCAGTCCTAAAGCAGACACTTCAAAAAACGCCAGGACCTTATGGAATGAGGTCCATCCCGCCGTGGCCACTTGCGTAATTGAGGCCCATGAGACCACCGTTTTCAAGAAGCTCTCAAAACTGAAGAACACCTACGCTAACTGCAATATCACGCCTAGTTAGGTCTCGGAAATCTACCAAGCGCTGAGCGAGAGACACGTGGTTAAGAGCAAGGCCTATAGTCTTGAGTTGACGGTTAAGGGCCTCGAGACGCTCGACTTCAACATTTTTGCGTATCCTTCCACCAAGGCATCCGGAAGACCGGTGCTGGAGATCAAGGAACGAGGCCATGTGAACGAGTCCCTTCTCATAGTCATCCTCGTAATGTATCCCGATTACTTGAAGGTCGCGCCCAGGTGGTGCGAGGCATCAAGGGGTTGTACCGAAACCTCGTACCTCATGCTTTGCGGGGAGAAGGAAACATTCGGCCGGTTCGAGTACTTGAAGCAGGCAGCAACTCTGAGAAGGAGCCGCAAAAGGAGAGGGGGAGAAAGGTTGCCTGATCTCTAGTTGCATAGGCCTTTAGTGCGAATAACAATCTTCGGAGTAATCGTGCGACTCCTCTGCCGTGTGAAATCGCTCTCCCGTGCTTAAGATCTCGTTCGTTGGAGTATCGATACGTCAGATTGTCTTGCAACGGCGACTCCTCAGCTCGCCTAGTTGTGCACTGGTGTTTGCTTCTTCCGCGCGGGGAGGGGGGGAGGAGGGGCTGAGACATAACACATGCTATGACCCAAGTACATAACTTTTTAACCTGTGATGTTTATCGTGTGAATTCGGACTTCTGTTTCAAAGGCCGAGTCACAAGTTCGAAGTTATCCACTTTGGCGCCGGCGCATGAGGACAGTCTTGGACGTTAGACCCCTTCCATAAAAGTCAACCAACTCGTGAAAGCTGAGCTTCGAGCAGGTTTGCTTTTGCAAGATTCTCGTGCCGTGCGGTTCCCCGCTGCATCTTCGGCTAAAGCAGGCCTATGCTACGGCGTAACGGGATCATCAACAGATGTTCCAAACCAGATGTACCTTAGTAAGGATGTCTGCCTGTTGTCAGGTCGTCGCGACCATTCCTTTCCCGTAACAAGCTGCTCAACATGGGCGACTCCTTTGGTAACCTAGTGTTTTGTGTTTCAGCCAGGGCAAGAGTTTGTGGAATGGCCATCCGCTCCAAAGACGCTTGACTACGGAAGCTTGGCAGGGAGCCAACGAGGTCGAGATGTATGAGGCTGCGATAGTGAGGGGAAGGCGAGGAGAGAGAAGGCGGACAACAACAACAACATAGATCAGGTCGCATGATGTGCTATAAGACGAGAACGTCCCGCACCTGGATCAGAAGTAGTGTGGCTCCCTCTCGAAGCCCTTCACCTCGTGTCATTTACCAAATAAAACATTACCAGATCTCGGCCTCAGCGGTTGACCTGACAAAGCGTCCTGTTGCAGATCGGGTGGCCAGTCCTCCCTCTTGTGGTGAGCCCCCACGGCCCATTCGATTTCACCTGGCACGTCGACGTCTAAATGTTCCTTTAGCGCCTCGAGTCCCACTTTCACATTCGTTTGGGAGTGAGAATGACGCTCGATTCGGAGTGTATCGTCAAGAACTTTGCTGGCGAGGATACTGAACCGGAACCGCAGCCTCTTATCTGTGACGACGGAAACGAAGTAAGACTGCAGATTGGCGGAGTCAGTACTTAGTCCATGTATGCCTTTTCAATAATTATTTCTGCTCCCTGGTCGATGACTCGTTATCTACCGACCTGCCTATAAATGATGACAAGCATTATTGAAGAAGCCTGGTGATGTATTCAAAGTGACAGGTAGCAGTGTCTGAAAGGTAGGTAAAAATCTCGCAACACAGAAGGCATAATAATGATCTGTCATAACCCCCCAACGAAACTTTAGGCCCTTCGGTAACGAGATTCTTTCAATTTGGGTGGTGTAAAATCACTGGGGGTGGAGCGCCATAACAGCGGACACTCGACTACCGTAATTAAGGTTTTGTGCCTACAAGGGCCCCCAGGTAAGTGCCTAGCTCTAGACCCACTTTCGCTTTAATGGGCACCCGTAGGCACATTTTCGATCGCGTCGTCCAAGCCCACACCCCATACGCGTCAGACCCCACGTCTCGCGATGGTGCTCTGCTCCGACATGTCCGCCGTATCGTCCCCAGCTTCGTTTCAAACCGCACTTCAGTCGCCCGATGCCGCCGACACAAAGAACACGCCCGCGACTCCCGCAAAAACCAGACCTATGTATTCCCTTGCGGACCAGCTCCCCCGCGAGCTCAAGGAGCACTGCCAGATCTACCTAGAGGAGCATCTATGTAAGTTTGACTGCAGCACCCAGCACCCGGCCCACGACCATCGCCCCCTCTGCTGACAGGCATCTAGATAATGGCGCGCTCGGTCTCTTCAACAGCCACCTCACCTCAGGCTACTCACGAAAGGAAAAAACCACCAAGAAACCCATCCATGTCCCGCCTTCAACCCACCTCGGCCTCCTCAACACGCTGGCCATCCACCCGAGCCACACCACCCGAGCCGCCGGCTCCGACCGTCTCGAGGTAGGGTCGCAGGCGCTCGACTACCTGCGCAACCTGCTGGCCATCGTCGGCCCCATCAATGCCGGTCTCAGGGACGCATTCCGGTTTCACGGAGTACAATATGGTCGCCGAAGCCGATACCACGACGAAGACGACGACGATTTCGACGGAGACCAGATATCCAACAATAAGCTTGCCAGCGAGGACAGCATATGGCAGCGCGCCCAGGATTTCTGGGCTGTTGTGGGATGGGCCTTCAACTGCAGTAGGATACATTCCCACCGCTGGCGCTTCTGGAAGGTGTGGTTGGAGTTCATGCTGGATGTTCTCGAAGCCGATCTCAGCGAACGAAAGCGCATGGACGAGGACGCGCTGGCCTCTCCGCAGGCTCTGCAGCGCTGGGACAACTTACGGGGGTCTATCCTCGTCATGTACATCCAACAGAAAGCCGACTCTGGCAGGGGCGCTCTGAGGATGATCCTACAGGCCATGTTCGCTGATGGCTCCAGTTCGTCCATGGCCAAGTTCTCGGAGGTATTTAACAAAGAGACAAAGGGACTGGCGAGCGACGAAAAGAAGCGGAAGCGGACAGCCATGCTCGACATCGACAACGGCCAGTTTGGCGACTACTTCCACGACCCGACGGACTCTGAGCCCTCGGACACGGGCACGCCGGGGACCCCGCGCACGCCAGTGAAGAAGGCAGGCGATACGATTACGCCCCTGGCCGATTCCATCCCACTTCGTCTCAGGCTGATGGAACTCCTGTCCGAGGTTGCCTACGATCTCCCCGATACGTTCATGGACCACAACGAATATCTGATGGAGCTGTGCAGGCTGCTCAAGCAGCAACCTTTGTCGTTCTTCCACCAATTCATCAAGGACATGGGCGTCTACGTCCAGCGCTACGGGGGTGCATTCAAGGTCGACCTCCTGACCATCCAGTTAGACCAGCTGCTACCCAATGGATACTTGGATCCAAAAAAGGTCTGCAACGGCGAAGAGACTGGCGTCATAATCAATGCGAATGTTCTGGAGCTGTGTTACCTGGGTATGCATGCTAACACCATCGACCCGGACGACAACGCCAGGGTGGCGCTGATCCTCGAGAACCTCCTTCACACGCTGCCCGCAGAGGACGTCAGGAACGCCGGAGACCGGCTCCATAAAGCTGCGATTCGGGGCATCGAGGCGCGCGAGGCGAAGGTTAAGGGCTCAAATAGGGGGAGCGCGACGACCCCGAACCGTCGGGGTCGTGGTAGGAAGGGCCCGAATGCGCGAGACTTGTATGCCAAGCAGATGATGGACCTGGCAGCGGAGCGCATATTGCTCTACATTGAGATCGTGGCCGCGCATACGTCCAACGAGAATGGCGATGAAAACGAGGATGTGGATCAGAAGATGGGGCTGTGAAGAGAGAGGTGTTGTTGTCAAGAGCGATATGAGACATTGATTAGGCGTTTGTAGGGAGTTACAAGATTCAAGATACCCACAACCAAAGCCATCAAGGTTCAGTATTTTCTTTCTTTCTTTTGATAGCTTGCACGGTAGCCACCACTGTTTCCTTCTGCTTCGTACACTGGGAATCAATGAAAAGGATTCCCTCAGCTTACTCACTCACTGTACACACTTTTCTTGTACACTCATCTCATACAAAATCTCAATTGGGTAGGTGGGGCGAAAAAAGTCACCCTCAAGGAACCCCGCCAAAGTCTGTCACTCACTCACCTGCCGCTCCATACCACAAGTCGTCCACGCATGACGAGCCAAAAGTCACGGACAAGATGCCAGTAAGCAAGCCGCAGTCTATAGTGTCGCTAAATCAGGCCCAGCTTGACCACTGACACCACGTGACAGTTAATCATAGTATCCGGCCTCCCGACCTCGGGCAAGACGCACCGCGCGAAACAGCTTCAAGCGCACCTCGCCGCCCGCATCGCCTCGGCCTCGGCCGCAACCACCACCTCCGCCCCGTCCTCCTCCACGACGTCTGCCGAAGGGGCCCCAGCGAGTACCGGCGGGAGACAGCCCTACAGGCTGCACTACATCTCGGACTCAACCCTCTCCATCCCGCGCGATGTCTACGACCTCGACCCGGAAAAGGTGCGCGCGCACACGCGCTCGGCCAACGCCTCGGAAAAGGACGCCCGCGCCGCCGTCTACGGCGCCGTCAAGCGCGTGCTCTCAGACCGGGACATAGTCATCCTGGACGGGCTGAACTACATCAAGGGGTGGCGGTACCAGCTGCATTGCGAGGCCAAGGCCGTCCGGACGCCGAGCGTGGTGTTGCAAATTGGTTGCGGCGTGGAGAGGGCCAGGGGCATCAACGAGGAAAGATTGAGGAGGAGGAGGGCGGAAGCCTCTACAACTACGACGACGACAACGACTACGCAGGCGGCAGAGAACGCCGAGAAGCTCGCGGGGAGCGACGACGACGACGACGACGACGACGACGACGACGACGACGACGACTACGACGACGCAAAGACGGACGCGGACGGAGAGGAACAGCCCTACGAGCCGGACAACTGGGAGAACCTCGTGTTCCGGTACGAGGAACCGAACCCGATGACGCGGTGGGACAGCCCGCTTTTCACACTCATCTGGGACGACGACGACGCGCAGGCTGCCCGGGTCTTTGACGACGTCTGGGACGCGGTCGCGGGGACGGGGCGCAAGGTCGTGAAGCCCAACCAGGCCACCGTCCAGCGCAGCCGCGACGCCGGCGGGGACTACCTGTACGTGCTCGACCGCGAGACGCAGGACGTCGTGAGGCGCGTGCTCGAGGCGCAGGGCGACGGGGACGAGGGCGGCGGCGAGGTCGCCGTCTCCCGCGGAGCCGCGGGCCCACAAGGAAAGGAGGAGAAGGAGACGGAGGAGCTGGTGGTCAGGCTCCCCGGGCGCAAGGTCGGGCTGCCGCAGCTGCAGAGGCTGAGGAGGGCATTTGTCGGGCTGAACCGCGGAGGCATCGGGCTTGAGGGCGTGGGCAACTTCACCGTGGAGAGGATGAGGGAGAGTTTCGTTGGGTACCTGAATGACACGTTTGACCAGGAGGCTTGACGTCGCAGCGACGCATCGGGAGACCCATCCGTAGAGTCCATACGATCGATACCCCCCTCTCCCCCTCCTTCTTCTTCCTCTTCAAATGGTTCACAGTCACAAAAGGACCGCCCGTGAGGCTCTCACGAGGTCATGTTCAAAAGCAAGGCGACTTTAAGTTACGGACGGCATTTTTCAACATGTTTGGGGGTCGAAAACTATACGAGCTGCCAAGGACTATTTTATGTTGATCGTCCCGATGTCGACAAACCTTTGGATGGGCTATCAATACTCTTAACTTTGGCCAAGGTGGCTAGGGGTAGGCGGGAGACAGACTGTCTAAAAGTAGTCACTCTCGATTGCGATTGCACACTGGTACTCGCGACTTGGACGACATCATTTGGCGTCTCGACCGTCGCGGTTCAGTCATCTCAGAAGCACGAAACACTCGGCTGTTATTCCACAGGCACACACATACACACACACGCATTTGGTTGGAAACGTCGTATCCACGGCTGCAAGCGTCAACTGGCGCATCGGCAAACCATCCGGGATCAAGATGTTGACTGATACTGCTTACGCGGGCTAGACCATGAGCCCATCACACTATGTAAAAGAGGGATGTTCGAAAATGATATCAATCACTCGCAAAACGCATGCGTGTGAGAGGAGGGGCATGGTTAGTGTGCCGCAATGTTGTCTCTACGAAAACCGGTATTTGTCTCTGTTCGGGCGGGATCGCTGGTTTTCCAAGACCAGATCAGGAGATTCGTGCGTCACCCCCCCTCCCTTTTCTTGATAGACACAGGTCGACGATTTGAGCGAGGGTCGACCACACTCGGTCTGGGAAACATGTAGGCTAGCTAAAGTGTCCCCCGCGTAATCCCAAAAGGCCGGCCAAGGCGATATAAAGCTCCTAGAAGAGTCTGGGACGCGTTGGCATAGCTCCTGATTTGGCCTACTTCATACCTTGGTAATGGTGTTGAACGGCCGACAGAGATCCGAGCGGGTTTTCTGCGAGCCTGCCAATCGCCAAGAGTTACATCTTGCCCAAATCTCAGTTGAGCCAAAAAAGTATCGGGATGACTTGGCGGCTCTTGTCAAGACAAGACATCCACCCGGGTTCCCCAATGGGCGCCGATGCGGCTCACCAAGAGGACAACACAGTGCTGGACTTGCGACGTGTTGGGATCCGTTCCAAATTTGGGACGACTGAGACGAGCAAAATAGCGCAGCTACGCGCCGCAGCTTCATCTGGTTTTTGGCATGCAGCCTGGAAAGTGGAGCGCCAGGTAGGGAGGCCCTCAAGATGCGATGGGGAGACTTGACTAGACGGTTTCTTCGAGAACATCAAGCTTCATTGCGCCCTAGATAGATTTCAAGTTGTTTGAGGCTTGATTCTCGACATAGGGTGGAAGCATGCCGCGAGAATTGATCCACTAAGTGAGTTCGAGACGGCGATGGTGGCCGTTTGCTGGCCAGTGCAGATGTGTCGGTCGAGTATTGAGTCGTGAGTGTCGCGTGTCGAGATTCGCTGCTGGCTGCCGCGTACGGCCTTAACTTCGCCGGCCTCTCTCCGCCCTCACACCGAGTCGGCCACCGCTCAGGACGGCACAGGTTATGTGTCATTGTGAGAGGTGACACAGCGCAGGGTCATTGAGCACGAATCTCAAGAGACTCAATCGATGGCAAAAACGGGCAGGCAGAGAATCAAATGAAACCGTCCGCATCCGCTGGGAAAATATCAGTGGGAAACGATGGTAGCAGGATGGACTGGCCCAAGTGCTCGTGTCATGTTGTGGGAAAGCAGATAGTTCGACAGTTGGACGGGAGGGTCAGGATGGATAACAATGCCCCTCGCCAGCTGCAGCAGGCCGAGCCAGCCAAAGAAACGGATAGTGGACGGGAAGGGAGGGAGGGACGATGAAAGATGGCAAGGCGAATCGCCAAGCCTTTGGCCGACCACGAGCGATAAGCTTTGCCAAGAGGGAACAGAGCCAAGACGGGCAGGTGTGGGAAGGACTGGGACTTGGGTCTGGGGGGGGGAGAAGCACGAAGAACGGGGGGAGAAGGGGAAAGGAGAGAAAGCTCAAGCCACCTACCAAATCCCGCAAGCCCGTGTGCCCGTCTATTCGTGATTCCTCAGAAGGAGACAGGGAAGAGCGATCGATTCTGGCACGCTACGATTGGACGAAACCCGGCCAGTGTGATAAAAACAGGCACATCCGAATCAACATCAAGCACACCATCACAACGCCCGGGCCTCTTGCAACCCTACAAGTACATAATACCTGTACAGCTGTTGTCCGTGGGGCTCGATGCAGCCCACGGGAATCCGGAATGAATCGTTGGCCGATGCCGAAATAGAGAAAAGGGAGAGAGCCAACATTCAGGTTTCGAACCCCCCCCGATGTCACCTGCCTACCTCTTTTCACCTCTCCCGGCCCCAAGCGAGTTGGAGTGCGTTACACTTCTTCGACAGGGCATGGCGGCGACGCTGGGGAAGTCTGCAACAACGTAGGCCAAGTCGGCAGCGACCCAAAAACCAGCTCGTTCTTACGGAAACCGTCCACATACTGTCCCGCGAACGACCTTCGCAGCAGAGGCCATGTCCAACCACCCCTGTGTCGATGAAGTTTTGCCGTTGGTCTGAGCTTGTGTTCTTCTTCTCCTATTTTGCGGACTGTAATGATGCGCAAATCCCCGAGAGGACAAGATCATGCGATTCGAGCGACTCATATCCCCTGGCCGCCCTTTCGATGAACATTTGCCTATTTGGATGCTGGTTCGCAGCCGTGGGTCGCAGGTGACTCGGCCAAAGTGCTTCCCCATTGGACACTGCACGGTGCGCAGATGGGCTCCAAAGGGGGGTGCACTGGAAAAGAACGTCGTGCTCGAGATCCCTGACACAGTGCTGGATCCCGTAAGGGATGGGTCACTTCATCATTTCCTCTTCCAGCTCAGTGGCCGCCCAAGCGAGGCAGGGCAAGTGGTGGGCTTATTTTGCAGTGGACTCACGCTACGAATCTTTGCTTCGCCTTCTCCCACCGTCCTTTGTCATCCGCCCACAAAACGTGCAGCCCGAGGAAGGGGCAGAGCACACACACTTTGGTATTAGTTCTGCTGACAGCGCCACGCCACCTAACTGTATTTGTATCTTCTGTGCCTATCTGTAGCCTACCTGTACTCTGCAGGTTTATCGGTACAAAGTACACGGAAACGAGATCGAGTCCGTGTCGCCATCACTGAGATTCAAGCCCTCGTTCTCGATATTTGACTCTCCAACCTTCCACACCATTTGCTGCGTCTTCTCATCGCATCGGGAGGAGAAAGCACCGAGGAAGGCTTCCCTTTTCCTCCCATCCTTCAAATGCCAAGACAAAAAGCTGCGAAGCCCAAGGGAAGGCCGGCGACCATCTGGAATCCAAAATTGATCGGCACAGTTGCCCTTCTCCGTCTCAGAGTGTGTCCCCCGACGTGGAGAGGCTTAGCCACCGTTTGGCCGTCCGCGAATGGCGAGCACGCCCTCTTTCGGGTAGCGGGTAAATTGACGGAGGCCCTTTGGTCGGTTGACGGTCTCTAACCCCATTAGGCAGGCACCGCCACCACTGCCACAGTCATTAAAAGGGATGGTCTTGGCCTATCCCGACCCGGAGCGCAGCGCAGGAAGCAGGGTAGGATAGACCATTCCAACCCTCCCCGGCGGAGCCGTTTTAGAACTGCATTTGCAACTCTATTAATTGCTTTAATAAGGGCGTTTTTTGTCTGATGCGGTAGGTAATAGTGGCTGCTGGTGGCTAGTTGTGGCGCTTTCCTGTTATGTTGATGCACCCCGGCAAGTCTAGCGCCGGGCGGACGGTGTGTCTCACCAGTGAAAGTACATAGTATCTGTACGTCCGGACGGAAACTTTCTTTTGTATTAGCTAAGCAGTCGAGATCCGTCAGTCAGTTATGGTAGCGTATACGCTTCCCATCATCGCCGGCCGCCTCTGTCTGTTTCAAGGCAGGCCTGGAAAACGCTTGCTCGTTGAACAAGCTCGCATCTCTAGGTAAAAAAACATGCGTTCAGAACCTCGCGGACGTAGGAGGTATTTCGCGATGTCTTACCTCAGGTTCTCCGTTTAACCGCACAATGCGCATGCGAACGACAGGTGACTTGACCGACGTGACAATTCATCAATTTCCACCCTCCGTCTGATCTCGATGACCTGGCTGCAGAGAGAGTTCAAGCGGAGCCCTCGCCCGCCTTTTTCGCTGCAATCTTCATGCGACGGGATCGGACTTCTCACTCTTCTGTCTCTCCGAAAGCATGTCAATCAATTTCTCGCAACCTTATCCCGGTATCAGATCCGCCCGCTCTGCTGCTTTACACTCTTTCTCGGTCACGCACGCAACGAAAAACCGTGGTGGCTCGACTTCGCAAGTTGGACTGTTTACCGGTCGAGGATGCCTTGTCATTTTCACCTTGAAGAGGACGCTGAACCCCCTTTCACTCACGTCGTGCACAATACCTACCTGTATTTTGCAACGGCGAGGGACCCTTTTCTTGAGATTTGTCGATCGCCCCTATTCTTCTCTCCTCTCGGGTCTGCCAAGCTGTCAGTACACGATCGCAAATAGTCTGGAGAGCCGGTGCCTCTGACTCGGTACCTGTACAGTGAGGCGACTGTGCGCCCGAGATCAGAGATACTTGATCCCGCTCAACTCCGCAGTGTCAATTGAGGGGGTACCGTCTAAGTGGACCCGTATCCGATAGCATTCATCACAGTGGTGACATCCTGGCTTGCACCAAGGGAGGGGGGTACCTTTAACATCCTGAGCCATCCTTAACAGTGTGGTCAATCACGTTCGCACTAACACTGCCGTCCCCGGCCACCCTTCTACACTACGAGAGAGTGTTCTCCCCCCTTCTCCCATAACCATCCGCTCCCCCCCGAACTGCTATCCAAAACACTTTCGAGACGGTCTCCGACTCCACCACGAGCAGCAAGAGCCTGATCTGGCCAGCACGAGTCCGACAAAGCGCAAAGAACACAAGGCGCCACCTCCCCGTCCACGTCGACTCATCAAGCCCCCGAAATAGCGCCCGGTCTCTTTTGTTCCCCCGGCCTCCCTTTTTTCGCTCTCCCCCCCTCCCAAACTATTTCGTCCTTCCAACAATCTCTCGGCGCCCAGCCTGCGATCCATCCCACAGTCCCCCCACACGCAAGCCTTCTTGGAACCTATTCTCCTTTACGGTCACTGACGACTTCTAACTTGACCCGGTTTATTAACACTTCAACTGTGACCTGCTGTCACTATTCTACTTATTCTTGGAAGCCTTGAACAACCGATGCTTCGTCCACCGAACCACGCGTCAGTTCTCTAACAATTTTGTGCGCGAAATTGGAAAACGCCCGGACTCGTGTTCCTCGACTACCGCTGCAGCCATCCGTCCGACCGAGCCCCCGAATCCGCGTTCCTCGACGACAACAACCCGACGCCGCCGCCAATCGCCACTGCGAAACCACTGACGACTGCGACGTCTCTTCGATGGCGAGTGTTCGCGAATAGGAGGAAGCCTCTTCTGATCCTCGTCTGCGGCTGGCCGCTCTGTTCCTCATCGACAAGCACCTCGACGAGTAGGCGCCGCGACCATGGGGAACGCAAATCCTCTCCCCGATCTGGGGGCTGCGGGAGCCGCCGCCGCCAAGTTTGTTACCGCCGCACCCATCATTATCGCAAATAATGGTGTCAACTACGAAGAAACCGCGACCGGAGGCGCGGTGCAATACAAAGACTTCCGCGATCCCTTCTTCTCTCAATCCATCTTTCCCGTCTGCTACGCACTCGCCGCGACGACTGTGACGGCATACATGCTTGTTATTATGCTTTTTATCACGCCTCGATCCTTTCTCGATGGTGGAATTGTATATCTGGGTCGACGCGGGTTTACCGGTGGCGGAACGTCAAACGGTATTAGCATTGGAGGACGACCGTGGCTGCAGAAAGTGGCCGCCGTTACCGTTGCAATCTCACTCACGATAGCCAGTGCCGACACCTTCAAGGTGGCGGAGCAGCAGTACCAATGGGCAATTCAGGACGCCCAAAAGATGCAATCGGAGGTCATGGACGGCACGGAACTGAAGGTCATTCGCCTGATTTCTGACACGTTTTTGTGGCTGGCGCAAGCCCAAACTCTCATCCGACTCTTCCCACGCCAGCGGGAAAAGGTTATTATCAAGTGGACTGCATTCGCGCTGATCACGCTGAACCTCATCTTCAGCGCTCTCAACAGCTTTCAGTTCCCCACCAGCGGGAGCAACGGCAACGCCCGTCCCCGAAGCTTCGTCAATGCCATCCCCGCTCTCAGCTATCTATTTCAACTCTCTCTCGGCCTTTTGTACGCCGCCTGGGTTATTTACTACTCCCTCATGAAGAAGCGATACGCGTTCTACCATCCGTTGATGAAGAACATGGTTCTGGTTTCAACCCTCTCCCTCTTCGCCATCCTCGTCCCAGTTGTCTTCTTCGTCCTGGACATGGCCAAGCCGGAATTCACGGGATGGGGAGACTATGTTCGTTGGGTTGGTGCCGCGGCCGCCAGCGTGGTGGTTTGGGAATGGGTGGAGAGAATCGAAGCGTTGGAGAGGGAAGAGAAGAAGGACGGTATTCTTGGCCGCGAAATATTTGACGGCGACGAAATGCTGGAAGTATCTGCCTCGGAGTTTCCTTGGCTTAGAAGAAGGAAGAATCGGCATGGCGGCCGGGACGACGGTGGCCAAGATGGCCCCCAAGGTGGTGGAGCCGTCGCTCAAGGTTCTCCTTCTGGTGGCAGAGGCAACCTTTGGCCCGGCATGACACAAATTGCCTCCAGGTATCGTGTCAACCACGCTCAGGCCAATGCCGAACCGCACAACGCCCAGAATGGCCAAAGATCCATGGGCGGTCTGTTACGGCCGCCAGTGTGGCCTTCACGGCCCGCCCCTGCGGTAACTCCCGTGAGCCGAACCGACACAGCAAGCGCAGCGAGCACTGTGTATGCCGTCAGATACCAAATGCCGTCTGAAGCAACCTCGCGGACACCAGAGGTGGCGCCCCAGGATGCCCACCCGCCTCAACGCAACCCAGCAGCTGCCATCTCGAGGAGCGACTCGGCATTCTCAAGGAGCAAGTCAGTCGCTAGCGACGACGAGCCCGCGATGGCGGCTCCCATCCCGAGACCAGCGACTCACAAGGCGGTTGAAATGGACACTGAAGCCCAGGAAGACATGGCCGCGAAGGGCAGGAATGGATGGAGATCGCTCATCGCCAACCCCCTCTTCCGGCGAACCGCTCGGGATCCACCCGCCGAAGTGATGGCTCATGCCGAGTCCAAGTCGGAAGCCCGTGGCGGTCACGATGATGCTGGGAGATGGGATCTACGCCGTGGCGGTCACGATGATGCTGGAAGATGGGATCTACGGGCCCGGTTGGAAGACTTCGCAGCGACACAAGCCGAAAAGATCAGAGAGAAGATGCGCCCCACTCCCGAGACGGACAGTCTACCAGTCACCGTCATCCCCGCGCCACCGAGGCAAGGGGCAGCATTGGCTCAACTGCTGGAAGAGGAGAGAGGCCAAGAGACCCTGGAGCGTGCGGCACTTACCAGAACTACAAGCGACGCGTCTGCCCTCTCTCCCCACCCTGCCGGTGCACTCGGCCGGACAGCGAGTAACTTCTCCCATCTTTCACGCGGTGCGAGTCAACCTCCAGAAGCGTCAACGCTGCAACTGAGCAGGCCGCCGCTCTGGCCCGGTGTACGACCTCAACAGCAGGAGTACGAGCCCCAGTCACCCAGCGCGCCTTCCCATGGCCGGCGGTTAGGAGATGACTCGGGCCCGCCGACTACTCCCTGAACGGGTCTGGGCAGCCGAAATGACGTTTCTGTGTCGAATTTTTTTTCCCCAACGAAAAACTAAGCGTGGCGCTGCGGGCCCAATTTCTTCCTCTACGACTTCTGCATCGCGAGCAATCATGACGGCGCATCACCAAGGGGAAAACGGACGGCTCCGGCAAGAGCCTTGTTTTGTTTTGTTTGGGAGTTTTACCGTGTATATTTTGTGGGGGGACGTCGATGTATATGTGGCGATTCTGAAGGGTGATGATGTCTGGCATGGTACGGTGACTGTGGAAAACCAATATCTTCTGCGAATTAATGAGAGGGACCGACTTACGGCACCCATGTATATGTTTGGAACGAAGGGACAACGGCCTAGCCGGCGACGCAGGCTTAGATGGGCGTTTACTTGGCATTGATTTTCCATGGGGCAGTGGTCATTTTATGACCTGATCTTAGGCACTGGAGGGGAAGCAAGCCAATGCGCTCAGATACATGAAGACCTCATGTGGGTGAGGATAGCCAAAAGAGGGGGGAACTGGTTTGGAAGATATACCAAGACGCTGCCGGAGAGGCGTGGGCTTGAACATGAGGTGGTGAGAGGAAGATCAAAGCGATGAAGTTTCGCGAATGAATTCAAATCAGTTAAAACAAAACAAAATCTACCTGCCTCGTACTCGAGTGATTCCGTGGCCACGTCGGTTGCCCGTAGACGGGGGACAAACCCGCTGGACGAAAAGATTCTCTGGTCGTCATACCGGCATTCTCCAGCCCATGACTCCAGGCTCGCCCGCCTGCCAGTCCGTCCCGGTCCCGAGGACCTCATCGAGCGGGGACAAAAGACGTGCTCGAAGCGGACCCGACACGGATCGCCGCGTCAACCGCCACCAAACAGTCTTTATCTCGATGACGACGGGGCCCTCAAAAGGTTGCAAAGCGAGGCATTCATCACGTCTGGCGGGGCCTGACGGGGCCGGGCGGGCACAACAGGAAGTGACGATCAAGTGAGAATCAACTCCATATTCAGATCTTGTTGATAGTCCACGGCACTAGCCCCCGGAATTTGGCACACCCAAAAGTGACGAAGCCCATCCTGCTCTCCCAGAGAATATCACAAAGGATCGACTGAAGTGATGTGATGTTTTAGGTCGTGAGAGTCAGAGGGGATTTGGGCCGGCTTGGGGGTGGCCCGCAAGTGGCTTGGCGAAGACTTGTTTTCGCGAACTCTTTGAGATTGCAGTTTGGTGTCCCAGACAGTCGGCTCCTAGCCTGTTCCCCGTCTAAAGGCGCCCGTTCCTGTGAGCCTTCCGGTCTCCAGAGCCGTACACGGCTCCTCGTCAGTCCAAGGCTACGTAGATCAGGAAGCCCAGGCGCGTAGCAGGTGGCCGCCAACACAGGAACCGTTCCAGCGGTATCGACAAAACGGCGTGGCCACGTTGTGTAAGCTTGGCGCTTGGCGACGCGTCTCTGTCGTGAAAAGCAAGCGGTGGAGAAGTGCATATGCCGGGGCGCTGAAGGGCTGCCAAGTCTTTCTACGTGGTGGCTGGTGGGCGTGTGTCAGACACGCAAGCGAGACGAGTACAGAACCGCTGAAGATAATACGAGAGAGATCCTTCTCTTCACGGTTGCACCATGACGTCACTGACGGACAACAAATGATTTGACGGATGGAGGAGCTGGGTCGTGTCTTCATTGAATCTCGGTAGTACCCGGGAGGCAAGAGCCACAAGAGCCACGAGATTTGCGGCGGCCGCTGAGGAGGAAATGGGCAAGTGTGGGGAGTCGATGGCAGGAATTCGAGTGCTGCTGACGGCTGAGCCGAGATTCGGGAGGCAGCATGGCCCCACGGCGACACGCTCACAGAGTCAGTGGTCGCCCGACCAGTCCTGGGACAGCCGGACGAGAACAAGACGTTGGTTGTCTTGATTGATCCGGAAGCGCCGGCAGTGCCGGTGACGGCCCCAGATCTTCGGCGACGACAGGTGAGAGACCTAGAAAGTGGCTAGCATGTGCGAGATGGGTGGGTGGTGGGCGCGCGGGGCATTTAGGTAGGATGCATCGGTTGGTGGGGTTGAGATCTGAGAGACAGGATCTGTCTGAACGACCAACGCGAGCCAAACGGTCTCGATCAGCATTGATTTCTCGCCCTCACTGTCCCGATGGCGATTGGCTCGTGCAACGAAGGAGTAGTTTCTGGAGGTGAAAACGATGACAACCTGGACTTCTCTTCCCGCCCAAGCAAAGTAACCCGACACGAACGAAGCCTCCGCCGGATTGAGTTTCGTTTGTCAAGACATCAACGATGTCTTTTTTTTTCTTCTTTTTTTTTTGTGGCGAAATGGGAGTTTCCGCTAATGGAACGGCAAAGAGAGAGAGAGAGAGAGAGAGAGAGAGAGAGGCGCGACTCGACAAAGAGGAAAGTCGCTCTTGCCCCACCACTCCTCCCCCTTTGCTTGTCACTCGCTGTCTACTGGGCGAGAACGGGAGGAAACGAAGAACACAACAGAGGCAGATATGATAATGCATTGTGAAAATTGTGTTGCCAGCGTGTCTTTGTTCTCGGCATCGAGTTGATGTACGACATCACAGTCCCACAGAGGTGCATGTTTCCATCTTGATGAGGTTGGCTTGACTTGTCCACGCGAAGAGCTATCAGCCCAGCTTTGCTGCGTCGCGATCCAGGGCACAGAAAGTACAGCACTGCAACTTGGCTTTGTAAATCTCAAGAGCGCAAGCCGGGGAAAAACATCACTGCTGGCATGCCATCAAGATGAAGATGAATGGGGGAAAGGAACATTTGCTTCGCCATGCCGTTGATACCCATCTCAAAAGGGTGGCCCTGGTTCTGCTTTGGATCCCTAGCACTTCACACGTGTGTGCACTTCACGCGTGTGTGCACTTACCGTTCGGGGCATCCCCAGGTATCTTGTGTCGACTGTTGTTGGCAAGGCTGGAGATGGAGAGGGCGTATTGGTAAGGACGGAAATGGAGGGTAGCATACGGATACAGCGTCGGTTTGCTTGTGCTGCATGGCGTACCTACACATCGTTGCTGTCGTGCATGGCAAGTAATGCCAGGGACGGGGATACAACGTCTCCTGCAGCGGGGTGCGCCAAATGCAAGATGAGGTAAGGTGACCTGGGCCTGGAACGAAAAGCAGGGGGTGATCACGGGTACGATGGAGCGCCCCGAGCAGTCCCACCCGGCAGATTAGGTACTGCGACCATTCACCACTTCCCGGCGCGCGCCCCCCCGCCCCCCGTCTTTCTACCTTGTTTGATTGGTTGATAGTTGTGCTCCCTGGTATCGTGGGGGTGTTTTTATTCTACTTTCTCCTTCTCTCTTTTTCTTTTCACCCCTGCTGGCCTTCTTTTCCCTCGATAGCTTCTCACGATCTTGTTGCTGCTCAAGTCTGTTTTCCTCTTGTTTGGCTCAATCTTATGATTCGTGACAGACGTGCGTTCGTTTGCTTGTTTCTGTCCCCCCTTTCCGTGTCTGATCCTTTCTGTTTGAACTGATCTGACCCCCAAGCCCTCTCCCCAATCCCTCTGCTGCTGCTCCGCTGCCGCTGCCGCTACTCCTACTGCTACTCCTACTCTTTGACCGCATTGCGGCCGAAAAGGGCAACCAGACGACTGGTCTCTCGGTCAGACGAATGCCCGCGACGAAACACAGAAGACTCAGGGAACAACCTTGAGCTCGTCCCCGAGTTTGACCCATCAGCGGTGCGCTCGCACATGCATTTTGCCAGCTCCTCCTGCTCCACCAGCCCGCCGACCACGTTCGCCCTGTCTTTTTCCCTTCCAAACTTTCATGATCGACAACGCCCCCCCTCCCCTCTGACCTTCTCGACGTCTAATAAACCGAATTCCTCCCTTTCAACCCACGACTTCCTTGCCTGGTCTTCCTTCTCCGCACTTGCCGACAGCTTCCAAAGTCAAATTCGCCTTCTCTCTACTCCTCTGTGCTGGCCCTTACCCCAGCCGATCTCCTTTAAACGACCTGAGACGCCTGCAGTGGCAGCACGCTTCTGTCACCATGGCCGACTCCGAACCATTCCCTCTTCTCAACACCTCCGTCGACCAATTGCACTCCGTCGTCGACCATTCCCTCAACACGTCTCGAACAACGACGACGACGACGACGACGACGACGTCGACGACGACAACAACAAGACGACGAAAGTCCAGCGCACTTGGGCAAGACATCCGCGCCGGCGATACTGGTCCCGCGCTCGCAACCTACGGAGCCATCAACGGCCCCATCACGCCTGTAATAACCCCTCTCCCGTCCATCTCTTATCCCTACGCGTAGCAAGCCTCATGCCTAGAGATGCAAACACCAGAGCCTCTATCGCTGTTCATTCAGAAGAACTGACCCTTCGTCGCTCTATTGCAGACTGAATCTACTAAACGCCTCTCAAAACGCCGCCGTGCTCGCGGCGGCCTCTCTCGCATTCGTCAGGCCATGACTAGACACACGTACCTCGTGCCCGCCCTCATCGTCGCCATCACCGCCGCCCTTTATGCTGTCAAGCCCAACGATTCGAATCCCATACATCGCTTCATCTTCCTCTCGTACCGCTTGCCGCCCGACCCTGCCAATCCCGGCGCCCCGGCTCAATATGGCAAAGGTCTCTGGGACATTGCCTTTGTGTCCTTTTACACGGTCGTCCTGACCTTTACTCGCGAATTTGTCATGCAGGAGCTCTTGCGACCATTGGCCCGTGCCGCTGGCATTCGATCCCGGGGCAAGCAGGCTCGCTTCATGGAGCAGATGTACACTGCCATCTACTTTGGATGCCTCGGTCCCGCTGGCTTATACGTAATGAGTAAGACGCCCGTCTGGTATTACAACACGCGTGGCATGTACGAGGACTTTCCGCACATGACCCACGAGGCCGGCTTCAAGTTCTACTATCTCTTCCAGGCGGCGTATTGGGCCCAGCAGGCAATCGTCTTGCTGCTGGGTATGGAGAAGCCCCGTAAGGACTTCAAGGAGCTGGTTGGCCATCATATTGTCAGTCTTGCCTTGATCGGCCTCAGCTACCGGTTCCACTTCACGTACATGGGATTGGCGGTATACTCGACACACGACATTAGCGATTTCTTCCTCGCAGTAAGTACATGCTCCTTTCCCTAGATCATCTGCTCATCAGAGCAGCAACCAGCCATGGAACGGCGAGGAAGTCTAACGGGTTTGATAGACGTCCAAGGTTTTGAACTACATCGACTCGCCCATTGTTGGGCCTTACTTTTTCCTCTTCATGTGTGTCTGGATTTACCTGCGCCATTTCATTAACCTCAAAATCATCCTCTCCCTCTTCACCGAGTACACCACTGTCGGACCATTCGAATTGAACTGGGCCACACAACAGTACAAGTGCACCCTTTCGCAATACATCACTCTCGGTCTTCTCGCGTCCCTCCAAGCTTTGAACCTCTTTTGGCTGTTCTACATCTTTCGCATTGCGTACCGCTTTCTCCGCTACGACATTGCGGAAGACGACCGCAGCGACGCTGAAGCCACCGACGTCGATGACGAAACCGAGAGGAGGAGGAAGAAAGCCTTGGCCGATGACAAGAGCAATGGCCACGCTTCCGGACGGAGCAGCAGTGCGCCCAGAGCCAGGCCTACCAATGGTCATACGAAATAGGAACAAGAATACGGAATTCCTTATCCGAGGTATCGAGACGAACCGGTATTGGTGTCCCTAGAGTTCACGAAGACATTCGCTTGCATCCGTGCTATCACAACTCGCGGCTATACACTGATACCCAGAAAGATGAGAATCGAGGCATTCTGGGGGATGATTATTTGCCACAATGGAGATGTCCAAAGTTCCTGACCACAATTGTTTGGAATGGCTTGGCGGCTGTCGCATCGTATGCAATGCATTCAAATCGCGACACACGAGGTGGTATCGAGACGTCTCGCCCGACTGACCTATTTACATACACAAAACGATGACGGTGCCCAGCACGCGCAGGCCATGACTTATTAGTCCCAGAAAACCGAAGGCCCTGAATAGGTGCTCAATGGATCACGCCGAGTCCTCAAGAGGAAGCCAGATCAACATTGGCGAAGCACACGACATCAGACATCGGTCATCATTATCCGGCTACCGACGGGTACTCAAAAAACAGTCAGATTGCATCGTCTGGTTGGGTTATGCGACATGCCGGTGGCTGAGGGGCAGGGTGCCAAGGACAGGGCACTTGATGGTGGTGGTGATGAGGAATGAGTGAGGTGAATCTAGTGAGACAGGTCTGTGTTCGTGAACAATGCCGGCGCGCCCTCCTGCGCGACTTGACCAACCTATCTCCACACCACTTGAGCAAGGCCTCGCGCCCGCTCAGCCTCGAAACATGCGCTCGCCCACGGTGGCTATTTCGGTCGCCATATCTTACACAACTCAGCCCCGAGGCCCCCCTTTTCCTGGATGTATCTTGGCAAAAGGGGACAAAATGTTGGTATGAAGGCCGCGGCAGATTGAGGCGATGCCCGCCTTAGCTCCTGAGGGTGATTATTGACATGGAGATGGGTCAAATACAGGCATAGAAGATAAGGCGGATCAAGTCCAATAGAGCGGAAGTCGCGCGCGTGTCTGGCTCTGTCTGGTCTCACTTGTATTTATAAAAGGGGCCAGGGGATGCTCCGGCTCATGTCCGCCTAAAGGTGTATTGAACTTGATTATCAGCTCAGGATTAGATCATACACCGGTGACGGGCGACCGGATCTCTGTGGCATCGTCCAATACCATATCAATTGTGATCACTGCTGGTAAATATACATTGTGAATCTGGATGCTGCACTAGAGCCGTCAGCAGGTACAGTCAGCCGTCAGGAGATCTGACCAGGCGTAAGACGTAGCATGCAACCCACTTGATGTCACACATCAAACTTAACAATGGATGTTCTTGGAGTGCCTTGAGCATTTGAGCAAACTGGATCTATGGCGTCGCAAAGTCTTGCGCGCGATCACTACTGTCTATGGACCTTGAGTCTTGGGTTATCGCGAGGCTATTCCCAGCCGCTGCCCCAATACTAATAATTGAAAGGAGAAGAAAGGTGGCATTATAACCAGCCACTATGAACCTCTGGCATATTCCCTTGTGCATTGTCCAGATAAGACAAAAGGGAAAAGATGAAGGTGTAGGGGAAAAAGAGAAAAGAGCCAGAGCAGGCTTTCTGATAGTTCACCTGTTGCACCCATCGTGTGGATGGCAAGGGATTGTTAAAAGCAACATTCATCAATATGCAAGTCCGCCGCCGCTCAACTGTTCCTCTCAACTGTTCCTCGTCCCAGATTGACCTTCCGAAACCCAGCCCCTCCAGCCTTCTAAGCCAATGCAGGCCCAGACAAGTGATTTTGAGTCTCATCAAACTTGTTGAATTCGGTCTCTGCGATGCAATGCAGAACAAGCTGCCCATGATGGCAGGTGTCAATCTGCAATCGAAAGAAAGATTGCTGTTGAGAGCTCATGATTAAAGGAGAAGTTCTTCCCTCCTGTATGATGATGATGGTAATGAAGAAGAAAAGAATGCCCTGTCCATTCAAGAAAAAGACGAGTCGCATCCAGTTGTTGTACACACAGATTATGAAACGAGGGCTGGGTGGTTTGCAACCATAGAAGGTAGAAAATGATAGCGTGTCTGGTGGCAACCATTGAGGAAAAGTAAGTGATCCTACTGGCCAACCAACCGAGCCAGGCCCAAAATACCAATTCTGAGGGTTGTCGTTTTTGTTGTACTTGTGAAAGTCCTTTCAGCTTTTGGGATCCCGTAGCCAAAGGGTAAAGAAATGTGTATGTGTGTGAACTCCAAACTCCGAGTCGCCGGTTTGATGCAATCTTAAGCCGTTAATCCGTTGTACCTGGGTCATAAAAGGCGCGTGCCTCGTTGTATTCGTAAAGGGAGATGTGCAGTCCTGCTGTAGGAAGCTGCAGATTAGGGGGGTTGTAGTCAATAAAGACGGCATGTTTGGGTTTAGTGAAACAAACATTGCCATTAGTAGCAGTGCTTGGTTGAGAGGGCTGATGCTGTGTGCTGATGCTGTGTATCCAGGGGGCCGACAGTATCCAGATGTAAAAGTCTTGTTCCATCCGTTGGAACAGCTAATGTCGACCAGAGCGACCAGAGCGGTCGGAATGGTCGGAATGGTCCGAATCGTTGTGGACACTGTGGATGGACTCTGCATCAGAGCTGCTGGAGGAGCTGGATGAATCCTCTCTGGTGGTGTTGGCCTTTGAGTTGTTCCCTGAGCTGCCGGGCAGGATCGTGGACGAATCAAGGCTAGTGTAGCCGTCCGAGTGCCCGTCCGTCTGCTTCTTAGAGACAATGTTCGCCTTTCTAAGGAGTTTCTGTGCCTTCCTACTTGCAGCACGGGCCTTCTCGGCGGCGCGTTCTGCCTGCACTTGTCTCTCCCACATTGAGGCGTACCGTCCGTTAGCAGCAACCAGTTGATCATGAGTGCCCTTCTCAGCAATAGTGCCATTGTTAAGGACGATGATCTGGTCAGCATGCGTGATGGTAGACAGTCGGTGCCTATGACCCGTGTTAGACATTGTGACCTTCAGAACCAACAGCGCAGTGGGGTTAGAATACGTACGCAATGATAAGCAATGTCCGACCCTGACCGAGATGCCCTAGTCTGTCCTGGATCTGCTGTTCGGTATGTGCATCGAGAGCCGATGTGGCCTCGTCAAGCATGATGATCTTGGGGTTCTTGAGAATCGTCCGCGCGATTGCGACCCGTTGTCGCTCTCCACCGCTAAGCTTGAGACCACGCTCGCCGACCTTTGTGTTGTACTGATCCGGGAAGGACATGATTCGATCGTGAATGCTGGCAGCCCGGCAGGCTTCAAAGACTTCTTCGTCGGTGGCAGCTTGGTTGGCGTATCTGAGATTATACATCAGGGTATCGTTGAACATGGTGGTGTCCTGCGGAACAACTCCAATAAAACGCCGGACCGAATCGATAGTAAGGTCCTTGACGTCCTGGCCGTCGATCTCGATGCTGCCGGAGGAGGTATTGTAGTATCGAAACATCAGGCGGAAAACAGTCGACTTGCCACCGCCGGATTCGCCCACAAACGCCGTCGTGGTGCCGGGCTTGCATTCAAAGTCAAGATCCTTGAGGGCCTTATTCTTCGGGTCGTAGTTGAACGCAACCTTGTTCCACCGGATGTTGCCATGGCATTCCGACAAGGGCCTGGCTCCCGGCGCGTCAACCACGGTGGGCCTAACCTTGAAGAGCTCCAAAAGGCGTTCGCCCGAGATCATTGCCTGTTGGATGGTCCGGTAGAAGGACCCGAAGATGTTTAAAGGCGTCTGCAACTGGTTGAGAAACGTCATGAGGGTCAGGAAACGACCGACATCCATGTCGCCACGTGTCACCTGGTAGGCCCCGAAAATCATAACCACGCTGAATCCGACCATGAAGACGAAGGCCTGGATAACGTTCATCCGGTTCGCCCCCCAAGTGACCTGCTTTTCGGCGTCCTGGTAGGCTTGAATCGCGTTCCGATAGCGCTTAAACTCCCATTCCTCGGCGTTGAAGTACTTGACCGTCTCATAGCTAGTGATCGAGTCGTTCTTCACTGCTTCTTCCTCTCTGTCGGCGTTGCTCATAGTTCGTCGCTGATCTGCCCTGGTTTGTGCCATGCGAATGGTCAGGAACAAATACCAGAATGTCAAACAACTGACGATGGCTCCGTAGGTTGCGTCGAAAAAGTAGCAAAAGAAGCAAACGGCGAAGACAAGATCGATAATCATGGGCAAGACCGAGAACGTCGCCTGCTCGAGGAAGGAGTTAATTGATGCGCCTTTATTCAAGGCAGAGAGGACTTCTCCTGTTCGCTTCCCCAGATGGAAATCCAGGCTGAGGGAGTGGACGTGCTCAAAGGCTGCTGACGTTAGAGCTCTATAAGAATTTTGTGAAATTGGCACCCATAGGATGGCACGGAACGCATCAAGAAGCATGCCCGTGCCCTGCAGTAGCCGAAGAAAGATGAGGAGGGCGAGAGCAGCCCAGGGGGCTTGTTGGAGAGTCAGCTCCCTAGTCAGCCAACCAACAACCAGTGGGACGAGGACGTTGACGGCACGTTGCGTGAGTAAGAGGACCACGCAGATGGCGAAGAGTAACTGCAGGTGAGGCGATCCCTTGGGCCATTGGTACTCGAAAAAGACCTGGTAGCTCCGGACATACTCCCACCAGCTCTTGTGAGGTGCTTTGTCGGGTCGATAGAAGCCGGGTTCTTTGCAGTCCTTAGCTACGGCAGTACCCTCGGCTGCGCCGTTAGTGTTGCCGACAGTGCTCCCATTTCGCGAGGTTCGAACCGATCGCCCGTTATGACTGCTGTACGACATCCGGTGGCCATTAAGCAGAGGCGTCGTCTCCTCGGCACGTTGCGATGAGTTCTGTTCCTCGAACTTGTCTTCCATTTGCTGGGGTTTTCGGAACCAAGCCGCGACATAAATGCCAACGAGGAGCATCATCAGAACGATGCGAACGACGCCGAGGATGATATCTGCCACAGCCCACTTGGAAATGTGCGGCTGTGGTGACTCGACCCGAGACGTCTTGGTGGCTTTAGGGTTCGTGACCTCGAGAATGGTGCAGATGCAGATGATCAGCTCGCCAATGAGAGCGAGAGACCAGGTGACGAAGTGAGCTACTGTCGGGGCTTCGTGCCATTCGATGAGCGTGGTGAGGAGGTAGAGATACAGGTTTGGCGATGCAATGAGGTAGACCTGTTTACAATTAGCCAAAGTTTCGGGGACGGACGGGCGTTAGGCATTGCGTACGATCATAGAGCGCGAATCCTTAGCACCCTGAACGGCTCCTTCCAGCTCCTTCATTACATAGCTGAAGTGAGCAATGGCATTGGAGACGAACGTGAGGAAAACGGCGGCGGAGATCCACGTGAGCCATGTCCTGGAGGTCGGGGACAGAATGGCACCGAACCTTTTGCGTTCGGGGTCGTTCTCGCCACGGCGCTTCTTCTTCTTCGAAACGGGCAGCCGTTTGCCGCCCGGGCCCTGAGCGTCTGCGCTGGCATCATCTTCTTCTTTGGGCGCCGTCACAATGCTATAGGTAGCGGCCGAGACGATGAACACCAGCAGCAAGACCAGCGGATAGTAGCAGAGTGTTTCGTCGAGGAGGAAACAGGAGAAGGCGTCGTATTCGTCGCAGGTCAAGTTGGCTTTCGGGCTCGTGCTGTTGTCGAGCCGCATCGGCAGCGGCGGCTTCTCGACACCAGCCATGGTGTGTGAGGACTGTGAGGGACAAGAAAATATATGTCAGAAACAACAAGTGAAGGAAAGATATCCCCCCTGCACGGAAAAGGGAAAAAGGAAGGGGGGACGGGAAGGGAGGGAAAGGACGAAGAGGACTTACAATTCGTGATCCGGGGGAAAGTAGGATATTGATTTCACACCATTGCCAGATATGCCACTTGCGCGTTGTAGACGCAGGTCGGCGTGGTTTCCCGTGGCGAGTTGGAGGCCCGGTACGGATACCTCTGTAAGTAAGTCGCAAGGGAAGTGGGAGTCCACAGGAGCGACGCAAAGAGACACGAGATCTCGTTTCGGGCCCAAGCAAGATGTTCTTGCAAGGCACAAGCGACTGACTGGAGACGCGAGTGGCCTGGCAGGCAATTATCCGCCCGTCTGAAAGGTTCTGGGTCTTGCTCTGGGTGCAGGTGGTGCAGGTGGTACCGGGGAGTAGGTAGGGGTCGGGGGCGCTGAGACCGGGGGGTGTCGTGCAAATGCCAAAGGGTGCGTTCCCAAAGGCTCGTAGTGCCGGGGGGAGGGGGGTGCAGGTCGAACCCACAGGACCACAGGGCGGTACAGAGGGGCCCTTCAGTTGGAGTAGTGGTGGGGTCGGTCGCCTGACTTGCTCCAGTGGCGAAAAGCCACTCCGAAGTCCCTGGTAGTCGAGTCAAGACTTGTCAGATACTCGGCGGCCGAGGACCGGTGGGGCGGGATTTTTCTGGCAAGGTGGGCTCGAATGCAAAGCAGAGGCAGGCTGTGCCCCGATCTGAGAGGCAAGAAGGGCGCGGCCCCTTCCTTGGAAACTGAGGGGAGTTGGGCCAGTGGGAGCTGAATTCTGGATACCTCGACTGGGTGGGCTCGACTTGGGTTTGCCGCAAAAGAGCGAGAGTGAGACCTTGGACGGAGGAAACCAAGGAACGGGAAGCTTGTGACTGGGAAATAGCAGGTAACAGGTAGCAAGAGGCCTCGGGTTGAAAGTCAGGGGAAGGGGGGGCGTGACGCTGGAGAGGTATCCGCCAAGTGTATTTGTGAGGTGAGAGCGATGTACGCAGTTTCCGGAGCAGGCAGTATAGATGACGGGGAACGGCAACAGCTGCTTAGTTGCTGAGCTGAGCCTGCCGACAGCCGGGGTTAGTACCGAGCTTTTCCTCTGTGTTTTCCCCCGCCTAAAGAACGAGCGACGACGAAATCTCCAAGCGCGTCAGTGTGGTGAGAGAAGAGAAAAAAGAAGGCAACGGGGAAAAAAGACAAGAATGAGAAGGAAGTCCCACAGGTCTCGGGGTGCGTATGGCAAGACGAAGCGCAATCGTCAAACGATGTCTTTGGAGGGGGGGGAGAAGCGAGGGGGAAGGTTGGGATAGTGAAGATGATGATGGGTTATTGGAGGGAAGAAAGGTGAAGTGGTGGGTGGGTGGGAGGGATGATGGCAGGAAGGAGCCTGGAAGCAGAAGCAGGTACAGCGTACAGCACCAGCTGCATACCTGCCACACAGGCAGGCACGGATCGCCCAAAAGGGTAAGTACGGTCTAGGTCTACTGCCACAAGCAGCCGTGGCGCATCACTGTGTGTGCAGTGCTGTGCAATGCTGTCGGTAGGCAGGTTGGTTTATATGGTGAGTTGGTGTGCCATAATAGCAGGTATGGATCGTAGCTATGTGCCTATGGGTACTTACCTACCTACCCAAGGCAGGCTACCTACCTAGGTACTTGGGTATGGTTGGTAGGGTGAGGTGGGTCTCGCTGTGGTATGTAGTCGTGTAGCGCATGTGCATGGCGACCGGGCGACTTACTTGATTTCACGGCGCCGCGATATGTCAGTGGCAGAATTGTTTGGCTCGTTTCGTTTGCTAGCAGACGTGAAGCCTGTGATGGCAGCAGCCACAGACACGAGCACGCAGAGTATCACGCCCGTAGTGCAGTTGTAGCGGGCAGTAGTCAATGGGCGGTGGCCTGCCCAGCGCGGTACCTTTTTGCTGCGACCGAAGACAGTGAGTGGCTGGTATTGTTGGCCCGTTGCTGTTGCCAGGGAAGTGCTGGCTAGACGGTTCGGGAGACGAGAACCCTGCATCAACCCTCGAAAGTCGAGCGTGTCTATGGGGAACTACCTATGCTGGTTGGTTTGTGTGAGGAGTGAAGCGCCTATGATGGTGTTTGCCGGTGTTGGTGATGAAGAAGATTGTGTTATCCGTACTGTTGTCGTAAACGACGATGGAACAATGGTGATGGTGGTGGCAGTGGCAGTGTTAGTGGTAAGGACGGACGAGAGGCACACGGACTATGGAAAGTTGTCGACGAGGTGCACCTGGACTCTCCCTCAAGGTCCGAGACGGTGTAAGTGGATGTAAACGGTAAACGGAACAAGAGCCTGCAGCTTCTTGGCCGAGTGTCAAATGAGGGTCTGGACTCGGTTGATGGATGGAAATAGGTCTTCGCCAAGGGTCCTGCTGGGCGTGCCCTGGTTAGTGCCGGGGCTACTCATGCATGCCTATGTATAATACCTGCCCGCTGCGGTGGTGCCAACGTAGCGAAAGCACGGAACATGGAAGATAAAGCTCGAGGTGAGGACACGAACGGGGGGATGGAGATGAGTGTTTAGAAATTGGGCCCCCAAAATGGGAACGGCAGCCAAGGGAACACATAGAAAGGGACACAAACTCCGGCCGAACACCACCTCGACCGGACACACGCGCTGACACGTTACAAGGGAGGTGAAGAGAAGCTTTAATGACACTTCAGGGCCATGCCGCAGGTTATATATAAAAAGAAATCAATAACGGTAGCACAGCCCACGGCCCAATGGCGATGCCAATACTGCAGATCGGGGAAGTTCGGTGACAAGCGCCCCATAGGAGGTGTGTATATATGACGGGTTGATTGATGGATGATGCTTGTGACGACGTGCGGTCAGGCCAGACCGGACGCTGGTGACAAGGCGTTTAATAATCCGATATGCTCCTCGTGTTGCACGAAACCTCGTCGTATGCAAGAAATATGAGATACCCGTCATGTCTTGCATGGCAGTCAGGTGCGGTTGACGGCCTTTGTCCGTCGTTATTGCCAACGACCGGTGGCCCAGTGACGAGAATAGCGCATCCTATCTCCTTCACACGCTTCTGTCACGGCCAGGGCGGGGCGGGGAGGGGATCAAGATTAGATGTTGGGATGAGGGATCTGAGTAGGTACCGAGACCACACATACCTTCCCTGCCTTAGATAAAAAAAAATTGGTTTAGGGGTCTTAGCTGCTTGTGCGAAGAGAACACCTGACCTCCACCGCATCGTTGAAAAGAGTAGTGTTCACCAAGTCCTCAAGTCTCGGAACAATGCTGCAGCTGACGAGGGAAGAAAGGGAAGCTAGTGGGAAAAGCCTCGTTCGCCGACCGAGGAAGGCGGGGTCGGAAAGGAGTCGGTTGGGCCAGTACAGAGATGAAAACGTGAGCCGAATGGCCGGAATGAGACGAATAAGAATGCGTAACGATGGTGAGGGATATTGAGAAACACAGCATGTCACTCAAGGGTCTCTCTACCTGAGAACCCCCGTAGATATGTACTCTATACACGGCCAGGTATAGAGAATGGAGGGAAACGAGTGAAATGGATCAAGAATTGCGGCATCCAATATCCTGTCGACCCTTGTTGCTTGCAAGTTCTGAATAGAGGCAAGTGTCAATGTACATACATACAGTACGCAAAGCTGTGAGGTCAGGTCCTGCCGGCAAGCTACGGGCCTTGCAGGTAAAGGTTTCCATCCTCGTTCTTTCTTTTTCTGTCTTTCTTTTTTACCCTCAGCAGCTTTTCTCTCCCTCTCCATTATTATTTCTTTTCTTTTTGCGGACTTCGAATGAGAAGTGAGTTTGTGTCCCATCTCAGACATGTATGTCTAATGTGTGAAGGTAAGGAGTTCTTGCTTCCTACCCTGCCGGTTCTGGTGTTTCTGGGGCGGTTCCAAAGCGGGCTTGCGCTGTCACTTACTGTATACAGTGCTGATGTTTGGTGGTTATGTGCAGCTTACAAGCATAAGCGGGCATCTTTCCTTCGACTTGGATATGGAATGGGCACCGGCCGAGCAACAGACAGCAGACAGGGAGCCTTCCCTCCGTCTCTAAATCTTTTGACCTTGTGTCATCTGGCCGAATCTCTTCCACTACAGACTGCCCCCTTTCCAGTATCTCCGGACCACTTTGACCCCCTCCTCCAAGGACTCGGTCAAAGAACGGCTTCAAGCCAGCTTCCAAGTCGCCGGCGGACCGTTCGGCTATGACTAGCACTCTTTCCCGATGCCAAGTCCCTTTATCTCGATGTTGGTGGTCTTGTCTTCACACGCAACATTGCTGTGCACCAAAGGGCCGCCAGAGGTACTACAGTTACTTGTACTGAAGCGCGAGATGCGCACTGACGACTAACGCCGCACTACTGCCCACTTGTCAGCCACCTACTCGCGATACCAGTTTGGTGTTCCAGAGGTAGGTAGGGAGGTAGGCGAGATGCTGCCTCCGATCCGCCCCCTTTATCCCCTCCCCTTATCGTTCCAGCACCGGCTCTGAGCTCGTCGAAGGCGGTTGAGGAACAAAAAAAAAGAAATTGAGCAGTGGCCGACCTCGTCATCCTATTCTCAAGACCCCCCTGACGTCGCCTATGTCCCTGCCGTCACTGCTTGCAATGTCGTTGTGGTTAATATCAGCTCGCTTTTGGGTGGTCAGAAGCCCGACCAAACGGGTTGCATCCAGGCCCCGTCTCACCGCTTGACCTTGACCATCAGCTGCGTTAGCAGACGAGGGACACAGTGACGGCAGCCGCAGCGTGCATGTCACCATGCATGTACAGATACGCAGACCCGCAGTGTGCCTGCACTTTGCTTGGGAAACTTTTCAGGAGTGTTCGTACAAGCACGTCCAGACCCGGCAGCCACCACCTCGCAGACAGGCCGGAATACCCCTGCAACTCGGAGGCTTCGATTGTGCTGGACGTGGTAGAGTAGCCGTTGCTCTTTGGTCGGAATCAAATACTTATGTACACTGCCAAACCACGTCCTCAACGACGAACGACCCCCCCTTCCCCTTCGAGCCCTTTCTACTAGTCGTCCTGGGTATAGACGGACGGCCCAGGCGCAGCGAAGAAACGATTAACTGATAGCCTCTGGTGGCTTCGCCCATGACCCGATGCTCGTGCCGTATACGCCCAGAGTGCACCTGGCCGCTTCTGCCGCTGCGCCAATAGCGGGCTCTGATTGTAGGCCCGTTAAGGATTGACGATTCTCGCTCTCCTCTTTTACGAACACGTCCGAGCTATCACAAGTCGGTTCCCAGAAGATGCGACGGTCACCGCTATGCTTGTACACGTTCGAGACGGCAGATAGCTCGCTCTCGCAACCTGGCAATCAAGGAAATGCACGCGTTGCAGCCCGGCTCTCTGTGTGTTTCTGTAGAGAACGGGTTCATGTTGTTGGTGACGGATGATCTGCAACGCCAGGCTCGAGCCACGCTGTCACGGCGAGTCGCGGCTGTCGCAGACTGTCCGGTTGGGAAGTCGCCGATGCTTTTAATAGCTGTTTCACTTCCACCGTCCGCCGTCGACGACTGGCCCGCTGTAAGAGGGACGCACAACATCTCATCGCATGAGACAAGCTGCGTCATTACCTCGACACCCTTCGAGCCTTGCCCACACATGGGCCTGCAATCACAGTTGCGTCTCACACATAATATGTACCTTCCTCGTCGAAGTCTCCAATTCGGATCCCGGTGAAATGTTAATTGACCGACCGTCTGCCGGGCTGCGGCCCGGACGGCTGAAGTTCGCTTTCCACGATTCATCTGGCGCGCGCAGGAGGATCTGGACTTCCTTGAGGCCGTCTCGCTCCACATCCACCGAGGTACGTTCAGATGCGGAGCTACGACGCTCCTCGACTCTCACACTCGTCCGGTCGTTCGTTTCTGAGAGGCGTCATTTGATCTTTTCGTCAAACGCGAGCACAAAAAACCATGTAGACGCACTGCAGGCCGGCAGGTTCGTCCGTACCTATACAAGAGACCACATGGGGGCCGACGTGCAGTAGATAGCGAAACAGCAGAGGTCAGCCCGCCAACGTCTATCACCATCGCTCAACGGATCAAGGAGGGCCGAATTGGGTACGGATGCAGCTAGCCTCCTCACCGGTTGCAAGCAACTGCAGTGCAGCGACCATGCTTAAACGCGCGACGGAAACCCCATCCGAATCACCACCGGCATTTTCTGCAGGCGTCTAGACCACGACTTGACACCTCCGACAAGGGTGTCACTCGGAGCCCACCCAAGAGGGTCTTCCGCCAATGATGGCGGCCTATGATACAACACACATGCTACACATACCCTTTCGCTTTCTCGCATGGTTGTGATCGCGGTTCAAGTTTGTCGGCATTGGAGAGGACAGTATGGATATGTATATATCTCTGTGTCTCTCCAGTGTACACTCAAGACGGGGCCAAACATGGAGCTCATGACGTTGGGATGGGGTATGCGATTGTCTGGTGTCACAAGGCTGAGACGTCATTTCAACACAGGCATATGCACCCCGTATGCAAAGTCGTGCGTCCGGGGAAGCATGGCTCGTGGGGGAAGACAACTGCAAGTGTGACTTTCCCAACACACACTCACTCACACACTCACTCACACACTCTCACTCACACACTCTCACTCACACACACACCCAAAGTGCCGTTGATCCCCCACATCGTGACATTTGCCCTCTTGAGCCTCAAATTTGACGACGTTGGGTTCTAACCACCACTCGTGCAGCGACAGGTTTTCCGTCCAGTCGGAGACCTGACGCAAGTTGCCGACATCGACTTTGATTGCGACCAGCAGCGTCTCCGAGTAATTGGCTCCGGGAGATGATACTCGTCGCGTCCCAAACAGATGACGAGCAGCAACATCGAGCTTCTTGGCATCACATGACATCTAAGGTGACCATCTGCGCTACGGCAGGCTTCTTTGACGCAAGCTGTCGAACTCCTTGGCTGCGATCGTCGCTTGATCGGTCAATCTTATGGTCTGGACCCTCGCGGCCGTCACTAATAAGCTGCATATTGCTTGCGACAAATCATCTCCACTGGCACCATGCTGAGGGGGGGGGGGGGGGGGG